>CAJUYH010003016.1:0-10860 GCA_910591685.1 Galerucella tenella
TTTATTTACTACATTCGTACTTGCTGTGACTTGTTATTGCTGCGTACCCCTATAAGAGAGAAACGCTACCCATGTACCTGCATTAGCGAGAAACTCGGGTTAGTAAGAAACCTCTATAAGCGAGAATGAGATTGTGCTCCCTTGAACTCTCGCTTATCCAGGTTTGACTATATTTTTAGAACGTTTGAACGTGGTATAGAATATATACCATTAGATTTTTCATTGGTTTTGAGTTGGACTTTTTTTTAGTAAATAATAGGGATAAAGTATTTTGAGCTTTATGACACACGTTAATGTTATATAATTTTTAGTTTTTCTGCGAGTTCGTGTGCATGTGGCATTGATTATTTTGAGTGTTATTGTTGAATATGTATGTGCGTGGTTTGAAAATTTGTTCTATATTGTTTATTGGGCAGTTGTAATTTTTTAAGGTGACTTTCACGAAACGTCAAAAATGTTTTAATTTGTCTTTATCATATAACTTACTAACCAAACCCAAGAAAACAAATCAAATAAAGATTATTATCATTGGTTAAAGAAAAGAAAATAATAATATACATACAGTGTGGAAACCACTTATGGAATAAAATTCTTTATGTCATTATTTTAGAAAATTATAAAAAATGCCAAGACACGTCAACTTTTGAATTGAGTTGTGCGTTATGTAAACATAAATTTAAATGTACAGGGTGATTCACGCAAGTATGCCATAGTCGGTGTGGTTTTTTTTAATGAAACACCCTGTATATTTGCATATTTTTGAGATCCTCTTAATGAACCGATTCCAACAAACTAAATAATGTATGATCAATTATGAATTATACAGGGTGAAATTTTAAAATTAATAATTTATTACACTTGAAATATTGGTACTTTTTTAAATTAGCTAAATATGGATTTATCAAAAATCTAAACTAACTAATTATTAGACGTATTTGTATATTAAACAAAACCTGCTACGCCCATGAATTTTATCATAAATACCTAAAAATTGCCTAAAAACGCCAGTAATTAGAAAAAATCGGTAAATAATGTGGATTGTTTTAAATCGGTAAATAATGTGGATTGTTTCCTATTCTGTCAGTTGTTGATGTGTTGACAGTTTTTACTGAAAAAGTCAAATCTCCTTGTCGAGATAACAATGAAATATTTAACTGAGACTCACCGAATTGAGATTTTAATGATGATCGGGTACGAGGATAACTGCAGAAGTCAAGTTGAAGTGGCAAACTTATTTAATCACAGGTATCCCGAATTGCCTAATATTTCACAAAGTACTGTGTCTAAAATTCTTGCACAATTCAGAGAACTTGGACATGTCAAACCATTGAAAAGAAAACCACACTTCGTTGAAGATGATGTGAAAGTGGTTATTTTGTTAAGTGTCGAAGAGAATCCAACTTCAAGTTCACCTCAAATTGCCCGTCGAAATAATTTTAGTCATACAACTGTTCTAAGATGTCTTCATAAAGAAAAACTTCATCCATACAAATTAACTTTTGTGCATGGAGAGGCAAACCGACAAAACTGTAGATATTGGTCAGCAGAGAATCCTAATTGGATGCGTGAGACACATACTCAGTACCCTCAAAAAGGTGAACGTTTGTGCCGATATCATAGGCGACCATATTATTGGTCCTATATTTATAGATGGAAATTTGACAGCTGAAAAATATTTAAATATTTAAATATGCTTAGAAATGAAGTTATTCCTGCGTTGGCAGATTTATTTCCCAACGCAATAGATCCTAGCTTACCGAATGAAAATGTTTGGTTCCAGCAAGACGGGGTAACACACCAGTATGCTTTAATGGTAAGAACTTATTTAGATGAAATCTTCCCCAATAAATGGATTGGACGAAGAGGTACTATTGAGTGGCCAGCTAGATCGCCAGACCTTACGCCGTTATATCTTTTTCTGTGGGGTTATCTCAAGAACAAAGTATACAGAAATACGGAATATTCCACCTCAAACTTTAATCAAAGTTAAGGAGGAGTTCTATAGGAGACTGTGCTATTGTCAACAACTAAGTGGAGAAAATTTTGAGCATTTATTTTAATGTATTGAAATCAAATACATCATGTATTTTATGTATGTGTTTAATAACTATAAAAATAAAAATTTCACCCTGTATAATTCATAATTGACCATACATTATTCAGTTTGTTGGAATCGGTTCTCTAGGAGGATTTCAAAAATATACAAATATACAGAGTGTTTCATTAAAAAAAACAACACCGACTATGGCGTACTTGCGTGAATCACCCTGTACATTTAAATTTATGTTTACATAACGCACAACTCAATTCAAAAGTTGACGTGTCTCGGCATTTTTTATAATTTTCCAAAATAATGACATAAAGCATTTTATTCCACAAGTGGTTTCCACACTGTATATGGATAGAGAGGCTTTCTGTTCATGATTAGCTTTTAAAGCATAATAAATGCTTGATACCTAAGTATAACAAATTTATTTGGCCAATATCCATTTCATGAAGAATAATGCAACCTTCTAACAAAATTCCATATTTCTTGGAATGGAAACTAACTATCTACCTAACAGTAACCATGATCTACAAGCCGTTAGAAATAGAAAGCAAAGCGTTTCTAACCAAGTAAACAATTTGAATCACTAGTAACACATCGCCAATATTTCCTCTTGAATGACTGGATTTGGTCTTAGAGAACATAAATGTTTAATGTAAATGTGCGACCTAACGGACTTTAAAGCATCAATGATGCAGTAAATCGAGTAAGGAATTGACGAATGGTTATGTCTATGAGTGGAGATCAATCTGTATAAATGGACGTGTATGTGCGTGTGTATCGGGTTGTTTTGGTGTGCTTATTCGGGGTCGCTTGTGAAACCGTACCGGAAAAATCTGTTTAGAGGGTAAAAATATTCAAAATTTTATTAGAGTGAAATTTCCAATGTGCAAAAGTAAATCTGAGTAATATGCTCTTACCGTCATAAGACAAATAAATACTTCCAATATACCCACCTCACACCGCGAACGTACAACCCTTTACATTTTGGCATTTTTCTTTATTTCGACATTTTTTTTACTTCCGGTATGTTTATGTTTATTGTGATATTAGTCATATAAACCCACAGAATATTTTGTGGGTAATGAGTACTATATAAACATGGGGTACATTATTTTTGGTATCAAAAGTTTTCGCAGCACAAGCCAAATAATTTGCAAATAAAATAAAGCCTAAGCCACTTGCTGATAATGTAGCTTTCTAAAGATGAAATATTTTAAAAATCAGTTGAGTATAGTTTTTAAGTTTATCTATTGCAAAGAAACATACCTAACCAAATATTTTCTCTTTATAAAGTTAGGATAGAAAATAATAAATTCGCATTTCATTACTATTCGGTAATTCTACATATAGTGGGCATTTAGATTACTTATTAGTTTGAACGCGATAATCTGCAAATTATAATATTAATTCTATGTATAAAAAAGATCTACCCGTTATCAGTAAGAGCTTGGATAAAAATCACAGTAACCCACTGCTTATATATAATAAAAGATACTATTTTTAATTTATCGAAATTGTCTATCCACTTTATGTACTAAGAATCTTCAAAAGTTTAGGGATACTATGTTGAATATGACCCTCTAATCCCTACTGGATCCGACCTTCTGTTAGTGTGCAGGAGAACGTGAACCACTTGATAAACCGCATTTAGAATGCATGGAAATGTCATCGATACAACGACTTGTAATATTTTATGATTGGGAACAATCATGTTTGGGAAAAAACGGATTTTCGAAAAAATTTCACAACATTGTTGGCCGGGAGTTTATTGTTGAATTAAGTTATGGGAATGTATAAGATTTTAGATTAAGGTATTATAAAAAATGAATGTGGCGATAAAAAATATACAGGGATGGTATAAAGTATGGAACCAAGTAAATGTATTTATAATAATATTTATTGAACTTCTATATTAATCAAAACTTGGATTATTTCATGGTTTAGACAGAGGCAATGAGAAATCAATTAGTTTAAATAATATTTCTTCCAATTACTACATTCTACATTATTTTCAAAGTTTATTGTTTAGCTGTAAATTCATCAGATTATAATGAGAAACTTTCTATACAAAGTATTTCAATGGAAAATATCCTCCCCACATAATTCGTCAATTTGATGGGAAAACACGTCAAAAATCATATAAAGTGGGACGTCTTTATTACTTTAACCCCTCCTCCCTTAGGTCACCTCACCCAATTTTTTGAATGGAACACCTTATACATTATCGCATTGTTGGATTCTCATCTACAGGGGGATTACAAAGAGGTATATTACTTATGTGAAAACTCAATGGGTTGGGAGGGAAATTTCAAGTTACTATGTAACATTTTAATTCGTAACAAATCAGCGAACAATACTAAATCTTGTTGAAATCCTAGCAAAGCTTCTGACATGGTATCATTTTCTAGTATTCATTTTATTTTGGGATCAATAGCTTCTCTACGCAATTGTAGATATATAAGACTCACCATTTAAGTTTCCCTCCATAAAATTTGGTCACCAGAAATGCCATAGCAGACGTTCAATTTTTGTGGTGTTTGGCAATGAAACTTCCGCATTACGTGTGGGTCATTTTCTGCCCAATATCTGTCAATATCTGTTAATTCCACCATTTAATGCAAATGGAGATTCGTCGGAAAATCAGATATTGTACAATAAAGCTGTGTCGTGCAGTCGTTCACTCATCAATTCACAAAACTGTCGACTCCTATCGAAATCGTATTCATGTAGCTCTCGGACTAGTTTAATTCTGTAAGGATGGAAAATGTGTTTATATAAAATTCTGAAAGCAATGCTGCGAGAAACACTAGCTGACTAAAAATTTCTGGTATTGACTGTTGTTCCTATAACGTAAGTTGTATTAAAACAGCAACTTCCATAGCCTCGTTGTTAACTACTAGTTGTTGTTGGTGTTTTTCATTGGCAACTGATCCTGTTTCCAAAAATGTTTGCATCAATTTAGTTACGTAATTATGTGTGGCACTTCTTCAGGGATGAGCAGCATTAAACTGTCTAGCTGTGGCTCTTGCATCAGATTTATTGTTTTCGTATCATAATCCCACAATTTCAATTCTCTTTTGCAGAGTGTACACAATTTTTATGAAAACTAAGCTACCTACTTGACACTTTCTTTAAAAAACGTCAAACAGCCGTTTTTCAGTCGCTATGTTTTGTCCCCAAAAAAAATATCGTTTACTTAATTGAGTCAGGGGCGCAGTGAAGGCCTAGTTTAGCTTGGAGTTTTCCGTAACTCAATCGACTTTGCTTTCCACTTATGTATCATACATTTTTGTAATCCTCTTGCAGAGGAGAATCCAACAATGCAATAATGTATAGGGTATTCCTATTAAAAAGAAAGTGGGAGGAAAACATTGACTAAAATGACATAGAAAATCAAATTGAAGATTGATGACAACTCTAACGCAATTTGCTAAATAAGGTCACATTTTTCAAAAATCAAACGTTCCGAGCAGCTTTTAGAGGTGCCTGTGAAGCAACTGAAGTAGTGAGTAATCTAACCCCTGTGTTAGATCTATGTACATGATGGAATACCAGTGATGACATGCTATCAGTTGCATTGAAATGTGAAAATGGCCTCGAATTCTTTTGCTAAAATGCAGAACTACGAAAATTCGCAGTAACAGAAAATGAATGGGCAACACTTGAAGAAGTCCATAAGTTATTGAGCTACGCTGCCAATGGTTGTTGTATCATTCAAACTGTTAATTGACAAACTATAGGAAATGAAATTCTTGAATGGGACCTTAAAGTCTACTGAAACAAAGTGAATTAATTGCTTATAATGGGTTTTCAGGCAGCCCGTGGTAAAATTCTAGACACTAACCAAAAACGAATTGGATATATACCGTAGTCTTAATCTAGAATCTATACGGCATAAATTGGAAACTTTTGACGCTACTACGTTTTACAAAAGCCATTATTTGGTCAGTTTTGATGTAGTTAGTCTCTTCACAAATGTACCGGTACAGAAAACAATAGAACTTGTCAAATCGAAATTAGAAATAGATCAGACCCTTACAGAAAGGACCAAATTTAGCGTAGCAGCAATAATATAATTATTAAAATTATGTATAACAAAAACATATTTTCATTTCAATAATGATTTTTATGAACAGAATTCTATCGAATATTTACATGGAATATTTTGAAGCCAAAATAGTAAATAATCAAAAATTAAAACCAATTGTCTGGTGGAGATATGTAGATGACATTTTTGCAATATGGCCTTATGACTTAGTATCTCTGAATGATTTCTTAACGTATATAAATGGAGGAGAAAAATCTAAAAAATTTGAAATTGAAAATAACAATTTTTTGCCATTTTTAGATGATCTTATCAATAAAACACCTACAGGGTATGAAACAAGTGTTTATCGTAAGCCAACACACACTAATAGGTATTTGAATTTTGAATCAAATCATGCTATAAGCGTTAAAAAAGGGTTAGTAAAATCTTTATACGATAGGGCCAGAATCATTTGTTCTAATGATAATCATTTCACAAAGGAGAAAACTCTACTAAAAAATGTTTTAAATGCCAATAATTACCCGGCAGAATTTGTAAATAAAGAAATTAAGAATATAGAGAAGGGCTCATTGTTAATACCCCATAATAATAACAATAATATTAATAATTCAGCTAACATAATTTTCAAAAACTTGACAATACCGTATGTTAGGGGTTTATCAGAAAGAATTAAGAAAATTGGTAATCAATTCAATATTCGAACTAGCTTCAAATCTAACTATACGTTGAGATCTATACTAATAAAAACGAAACCAAAAAATGAAGAACAATCTTAAAAAAATTGCATATATATAGACCATTGAAAGTCCGAATAAGTGAACATAAAAAATATATCAAAGATAGGGAGTTCTTTAAGTCAGGTATTTGTAAACATGCTTGGGAAGAGGGGCATAAAATTCAATGGGATTCGACAAAAATAATATTGAAAGAGCCCAATAATAAAAGACGAGAAATCAAAGAAAGTGCTTTAATACAAGTAAATGCAGATAAATGTGTAGCTAGTATTTCAGCCGAATGTAGTCAAATTTGGTCACCAATGTTAGAAAGAGAAATTTCCAATAATCAATTACCTACGTTATCAGGATAGCATCATAAGTTTTTATCCAGGTTTTCTCATGATTTATCATTGGAATAGTTGTTAATCGATACACACTTCAATACACAAAATTACCAAACTGAATCATACATATTTTGAAAACAAAAATAATCATACACAAAAAAGTAACAACAAACGCGTTTTATTAACAACATTTCCAAAATAAGCGGAGAAAAAAAGCGCTATCCCAATAAAAACCGTTCCTGGAACGTGCACTTCACTGGATTCCATTTCTAGTAGACTATCATATCTTTGGAATGTCATAAAATAAAATATTTATTTCACATTTTACCAGAGATGTGATCTACTATGAATGGACCTTAATCAAATTTGACAACAAAGTTTTTAGTCTTAAACTTCAAAATATTATTGATTGTCTAGTTGTCATATTTTTTTCGTTGTGTCAGATAGGGACCAAAAATTATTTTATCATTATTTAATCTTGACAAAGGTTGCTGGAACGCTACCGAAACGTCGAAATAAAAAAATTATTGTGGTTCTCATTCCCAAAAAATAAGAGAAAACATAATAAATAATGCCACAAGGAACTTACAGAAGATATAGATTATTAGGTTTCTGTTCATTGATTTAAAAACTAGAACTGATTTTATTTGTGTATTTCATTTACACAGGAAGTCATTGGGCGAGACATGGGATGAGACTTTTATTGCGAAACGAGAATCGAGACAAGTCATTCCACTTTTCTTGCGAGACAAGATAAGATTTTCGTCTCGTCTCGTCTCGTGGGCATTACTGATATAAAGTACAAAAATGTTATTTTAATTTGATTCTTTTTATAGGGCAATTCATTCTTTTGGCTGAACTCATTAAACTATGCCGTCTGATAGGTTCAAATAAAAAAAACAAATTACCAAATACCCTTCCGGTAGTAAAAAATACAACTTTTTAATTAGAGAAAAACACCCTATGGAGCGTATTTCTCCACTAATTCTTCTTTCCGCAGTGAAGGTGCAGTAGAAAAAGCATTTCCATTCGTAAAATTTACAGATGATAAAATTTCTCCCGAGTGCAGATAATTAAAAATGCTGCGTACTCAAGAAAAATGGGTGTTCTCACCCTATCTATAGAAAACAAGGAGTGAGGTGCACTATACAAATCTACGGATTCTATCAATTGATGAACATTTTGAAGTAATAATGGAGAAAATGCACGTGTAAACTCAATTTCTCGAGAATATTTCTGAAACTTCAGTAAATTTTTATATGATAACACCCATTTATAGTGATAAAAATACAAAACAATCATATAAAAAAAGAAATCTGATACCTTTCACAACATTTATAAAATAAATTGATTTATTAAAAATGATATATAATAGCCTTGGATCTGATACTTGTAAAGTAATCGAAAATTGAACATGCTAATCCAATGAGCCATTTTTATTTTTAATAGTGTGGTAGCTTGTTTTCAAAGTTCAACTCTTTTATGTCTTCGCCTCCCACTATATAATATATCTACCTACTCCAAACCAAAGGTTAAGGCGGATTCATGCAACATTAACTACACTAAAAATAATTCAAGATGAATATTAAATTAAAACCAAGAATAGTCAGCTCCACATGCAACATAAACTAGAAATTAATAAACAAACCGGAAATGCGCACTATTTTTAATCATTTGTCAAAACTTTCAATAGTTGTCAGATAAGGGAAGATGAAAATCAAACTTAAGCCAACTGGTTAACGAAAAATATTGTTGTAAACTATAGAATATTTTCAAACATGTGAGATAAGATAAATATGGAGCTTCCATGAGCCTCTCCACTTCTAAATCTATTTTGTGTGCTCTCCTGCACTTCTGCCTGGAATATAGTTATACATGATCAAAAATGTAATACAATACAAGCTCATGTAAACAACCAGCAACCACGTAGGTGGTGAAGATGTCGCTACTGTCACAGCTTTTACACTTCCGTTACTGAAAGACATGTATTGATTGTGATTTTAATGTATTCTTCAATCCGTTTTTAGGCTTTGAGCTCGCGGACGGAGAACATATACCTTGTACTGATGAGACGCAAAATACGCCGACACCGGTCTACAAGTTATGTTGTCCCTTCTAATTGCAAACCAGAATGGTTGGTGTTAAATATAATGTAATGCCAACTCCGTTTGACTTTGAATCGTAATTCAATATCCGTCGAGGCCTATAGCCCGGGAAGTAGTTGTTGCTTCTTAGTTGAACGGTCAGTGTCATTGAAAAATATTTTCCAAAACTTATAAGGCGTTAGAATAATTATAATTCTGCGATATCTATTTTAAGTTTTAATTTTTGCTTGCATAAATCCACCTTTGCTTTTCACTATGGCCTAACTAATATTTAATTTGTCTTTAAAAACGGATTTGTTTCAAGTTCGGAAAGTAATATTGTTGATGAATAAAAACATATTTATTGTCATCAATAAAATGAGTTATCTATCGAAAATTACATTTATTCTTGTAAAAATGTATCATATTTGTCTCAAACAACATTTATTGAGGTATAATGATAAAATAGTTATATTAATCTTTGAAAGCATGTAAATCAAATAAAGTAGTTTTCCAATAACAAATACTTATTTTTGCAAGCTAACTATATTGTTTTATTATAAAAAAATTTCTTTACCATAATAAAGTATATTGTCTGGGATAACGATATGTTTTTTATTCGTAAAAAATGTTTCTTACCAGCAAATTATATTTTTTTGTTGGAAACAAATGTTCCTTCTTCAAGAAAACTATTAATTTTTACTAAAATTCAACATATTTATAACCATAATTTTCATAAACATTATATTGCCTTATAGTGGAAAAATATATTTCCCTAAAAAACCGAATTATTTATGGTATTGTTTTTTGTTTATAGAAGTTACCTACATGCATTCAATACACTGAGCTTTTGAAATATTTCTGAATATTTAGAAATATATTGAAAGTTCACGGTGTATTAAGCAGTATGGGTAACTTCCACACGGTTCTCTAAATAATTAGGTTACTCGGAAAATATATTTTTGACAAATATTTGTCTAAGCCGTTTCCAGACTATGTAGAACAATAAAGTTGACTTTCGTTTTGTATGTGTGGTCTAGTGGATCGAATTGGTCGATGGTTAGTCTAGACACAGATTAAAATTACAGTATTTTTATGACAAACATGTTTGAAGAGTTCGGTTCTGACAACTGATGTGAAAACAGCATTTGTATCAGCTCCCAACAATTTTCTAATATATTAGTGATTTTTGATTAAAGAAAACCCGATTATAAACATTAAAGTGTACATCAGTGTTTTTCATCTTACACGTAAGTCAGTTTCGACTAACACAAGATTAACTGTGGAAAAAACTGGATCATTTGTTCCTTAACCTGCATGATTTTATACCTTATCGCTACAAAAACCGGTCATGTACCGTCGTTAAGTGCGATATGTAAAATATTAATTGGAAGACATGTCCGCAATCAGGTTCCTAATAACAGATATGGAAGTTTTACCAGGCGAGACTTCTGACTACAGAAGTTCTCAAAACATGAATTCCTACTCATCAATACTTACCCAACAACAGTTTCCAAAAAAGGACCAAGCAATTATCTTTCCTGCGGGAAACAACGAAAAAATTCAAGATAACTTAATCCCACTAGGAAAAATTATCAATCCAAAAAATATTCTGTTT
>CAJUYH010003016.1:25133-35559 GCA_910591685.1 Galerucella tenella
GGATTAGGTATTTGATGAGATGCAGAGCTTTCCTGGTCCAAAGGGATTTTATTCTAATGACTAGCTTGTCTTGAACTCTGCTTATAATTAAGACAAATACTCGTGGGATTCTAGATTATAAATATCCTTCTCATTGGGTTCACTATACTTGATTTCTTATGTTTAAAATTAACTTTTTTTGTTTGATTCGTTTTCATTTTTGACAGATGAGAAAGATTTAACTTTAAAATAAAATTTATTGCTAAAAAAGTACTTTAATTAGAAAAAAGTTGAAAAATAAAACGTTTCACTAGATTAACCCCATTGTATATTATAGGGATTATTATTATAAAAAAAGTTTCTGTATCCTTCACATTTTTTCATAGAAAGTAATTGGTGACCTTAACAATAACACCAAGTTAGCCCTGTTAGAAGTCACAACGATGCTTTTAGTTTTTACTGAAGATCCACAACCAACAATTGATATTTGGCAGAGTGTCTGATCGAGACATGATTAAAATATACATTGAGGCTGCTCCTTTTGCAATAATATATGAATAATATATTCTAAGCTGTAAATATGAAGACATTAATGAACAAAAAGATAACTATTATTGGTTTTATTGAAATGTTTCTAAAAAATCCACAGTGACTCTCTCCATTGCCGAGTAATACACAGATGTATTTTAAGGGTATTTAGAGAAAGTGTGTGTATTTTCAAATTGTTAGTTAATTTCAGAATACCGCGAGGTAATGCCAGAGTACTGAGCAGCCGTGAGGGCAAAATTGTTTAGAAGAGACAAGGATGGAAAGTATGCGCATGCGCTCCATGTCCTGTTTCGATCATACACGTGCTACCGAAGTAACGGCAGAGGTATATGTAAGTACGTAACCGTTACTTAGATTATGTTTTTCATAGCTGGTAATTGCCTTAAGCATATGAAAATGAATTGGAATCCACTAAGATAAAGTCTCTCTCTCCTACCAAAGTAGTGCAACATAGTCTAGGATGGATTTCCACTGGCGGATCTGCCAGTTCATAAAATGTTTGGATTCTCCAATAGTTTTTATGTAAATGATCTATTCTTTTTGCAAGATATTTACAGTTAAACATTTAGCTGCAAGATCTGAAGGTATGTTTCATAGTATGGTTTTTTTATTAAGGGACTTTATTTAATACATTGAAGTTTGCTGTTTAAGATTCACTTGGTAATGATAATTCACTTTTCAAAATAACAACTTTAACGATACTATCTAAAAATCAGTGTAATCCGTGCTGAAGATATAGACTTATAAATCTATAAAGTCAAGAAAACATTGTTTTATTCTGTATAAAAATTTTAATTTTCAAAATTGCAAAGCCATCTTCAGTGCGATACCTGCAAGTAAGTAATAATAGTTGGAAATATGTAAAATAAGAAATTAGTAAAGAATTAACTGTCTTTAACTTTTGAACATTTTTAATTTTAATAGATATTTTTTGAACATTTTTAATTTTAATAGATATTTTAATATCTATTAAAATTTAAAATGTTCAAAAGTTAAAGACAGTTTACCCCAATCAGGGGAATATTTTAAATTTAAATTTAAGGTAATTTTAAAGAATTTTATTATTGTGACGTTAATGTGCTAATTTCTTATTTTACATATTTCCAACTATTATTACTTACTTGCAGGTATCGCACTGAAGATGGCTTAATAGCCGAAAGCGCTTTGCAATTTTGAAAATTAAAACGACCGTTGTAAATCTGAAAAGATAATAATTTGTCATAAAAGGTCAACTTAACGTCTTAATATTACCGACAGATTGAACACGAACTTAATATAAATCGGTAATGGTGATACACCAAATGCGTTTTGGGCTGCCGCAGACAACCGTCCTTCGTCCTTCCGGTCAAGGATGGACCCGAAGTTATATCACGGCGTTAGTTTGTAATATAACGTGAACGACAAAAATTATGACACACGCTGTGGCGTTCAGCTGTAGCACCAGAAATAAAATAAAATATTTTTTTTAGAAAATAACTTTCTCAACAATACGTGTAATGTAAATCTGACAATTTATAGAGATAGACAAAAATTTACCTACTTGCTGTTGCTTATTTAAATGAAACATTTTTTTTCTGTTCAAACGTCTACTCTGCAATTTCAAGTACTCCGGAATAAGCAGACCAAGAATAAGACCAAGACTTAAAAAGCAAAACAAAGACTACAAATATTTGAGTAAGACCAAAATTAATATTAAAACTGTCTTGACATTGGTCTACCTTCCTTAATCACTCTTCCCATGTCTGCTCCGCTGCCGTACAAGCTAGTACCTACTTATATCCCACACGTACTGTTTCAGCAAAATGTTTTTTAGGTCCAAACCTATTACACAGAGAGAAATATCGAACCTTATATGAATCACCAGCTTATATTGGCCGGAATAGATCGATTTTAATCATAAATTTGATCTATTTGATCAAACTAAGCATTACTATAATTATTTTGGTAGCATCGTTAGGTACTATTAATAAAGTGATTGTATCAATCACATTAGCGCATAGTTATTGATGTTTACGGAGATCAATATAATGTTTTTATGATGAATGTAAGGATTTCAATGATTGTGATAATGTCTATGATAATTAACCTCTAAAGAACAACTTGATCACAGCTATAGGTACATTGAGTTGATGTATAAGTGATTAAATAAAACGGTTGAACTCAAATCCATTTCCAAAGTAAATAAACCAAACACTTTTTTGATTGAATTAATGCTACTGTTTTGATCATTTCAATACTTTAAATAATAACGATAATCACCTAGAATTATTGACTTGTTTCTGTAAAATCCACCCTAGATACCTGTTACAATAGCAAGATACCAATTGCAACTGAACTGAGACTCTGATTAGTTTTCGAGTGTGTGAAGTGAAAACATGTGGTTTCGCGTTGATGACAATTTTGATTTTGCATTCAATTTGTTACTGTGTTCGTAGTGTAAGTGGTAGGTAAGTGATCTAAAAAGTATGTGGAGCATCATTCAAAACAAGAGGACACTTCCTTGTGGATTGGAGATCTGAATTTCCTATTATTTTAGATGGGTGTGGAGCCTACAAGCCTCTTTCAAGCTTTGTTATACTTGTTCTTAGGTCCTCTTCAATCGTTCTCTTTTATATTATTTATGAGTTTTGTAACTTTTTTCTGCTCGATTAGATAACACTACTAAATTTAATGGAAATAAATAAATAAAATAATGTCATTCTCCACTGCACTCTGCGACCAGAACTGGTGAAAATTTCCATAATCATTTTAACAAAACCTGTGCTCTATGCTGACAGAGTTTGATATACCCAAGAGTTTGGATAGTTTATTTTTTTGCACTAGTAATTTAATTTTAGAATGTAATAAATTAATCCATAAATATTAAATTTTTCATTAACATAATCAAAATATCCCCTAGTCGAGAACGTATTTTTCGATTATGAGGATTTTATGGTAAACCAAAGTAGCTGGACCATCTGTTTTCAATAAAATTTGATTGGAAAATGATACGACTGTCCACCACTATGTTGTAACATCTTGCGGATATTTCCTAAATGGACATTTCATTCAAACTTCTCTCACTTATATGCGTAGTGGTTTTACATTTTATATTTAGTTTCACTATTCCTGAATATATATTTCCCATAATTTTTTTGAAATGTTTATATTTGAATATTTAATGTTTTTTTTATGATTATATTGAGGGAAGTCTTTGATCCACTTCATTTTGCTGTAAAGTGTTGAGTGTTGCTCTTTTTTCAACAAATATTACCCCCTATTTTTCCATTTCAGAAATACTTATATTTGATAACAATTTTCCTGCATAATTAACTGAAAACTAACATTTTGTGGTTTACGGTTCAAAAAGAATGTAATTTGAATTAATGAAACAAATGAAAAAGAACTATTTGAGGAATTAAAACCATGCACAGTTTTTTTGTACTTCCAAGTGAACATTTAGACGTCAAAGAAAATGAAAGATAATTAAAACATACCGTGCATTAACTGAAGAAGCATTTCCTACATCGTCCATAGACGGTTTCCTGAAACAAAAAATAAGCTAACTATATTTTTAAATTATAAGTATGCACATACAAAATTATATCCAACTAAAAATTGAAAGTTACTATTAAATGATTTATTTATATATCTATTGAATTAACTTTTGATACGTCATAACAGATTCGGAGCTGAACATTAATATTCTGGAATTATCCTTCTGAAAATATTTTCGTTTAAATTACTTTCAATTGATAAAATATAACCAGCTTATTTTTATTTTTTTAATTCTGTACACGGTATATAAGTATTGCTTCAAGATATTTTCTGTTGACTGGTAGCGGCAATCTTGCCGATTAGCTTGACCGCTTAGTGAAAAAGTGCACTCATCAGAAAACATAACGTCTTCTTAATAATTTGCTCACAAAAATCAGTTTTTCTATCAAAATCGTCTCTGAGTATAGGCATCACATTATAGAGATGCATTTTATTTTATTTTAAAATGTGTACTATCCAGGAAACCCTCAAGTTCCAGTGGAAATAGCGTCATTGTGTGCCTATCAAAAAATAATATAATATTATCGAGTGCACTAAATCAGACACTGATGCGAACAGGTTGAAGGTGAAATACTGGCTGCAAATTAAAAAAGAATTTAACGCAGAGATTGGTGATGTATTTCGGGACCACGTAGTTCTAAAAAAGAAATACGATAACATTAAGAAATGTTCCAAGAAAAAGTTTGCAGATGAAATTGTTACTTAAAAGGTACAGGTGGTGGCCCTCCTCAGAAAGAAGTAGTGATTACGGATATTGATGCGGATGTAAAGGAGATTTTGGGATCGCGTTTAGAAGGAGTTTCATCCGAATTTGATAACGATGCCTTATGTAAGTATGCTTTGGACAGATAATGCAGCCTTTGGTGTCTATACTTCAAAAACACCTCTGCAAACAAGTTAAGTTTCGTGCCTCATATTTTCATAAGTTGGTTATTATTCATTGAAGCACAATCTGTTAAATTGCTAAAAGGTCCACTGTCACAATAAATAAACTTCAGCTTAACGTATATAAGCCGATCTTGCAGTCTAAAGCTCTATTTTTCACTAAATGGTGATAGAGTGAGAACATTTTTAATTGCACATATAATATCAGACTTTTGAGTTCAGTAGTATTGTTTGCACTGATTTCAATGAAATATTGTGGTTATAACTGACAAGTTTATTACGAATAACTTTTTGGCAAATGTAATTTATAATAGATAAAAGGAAAAACTAATTGAATACAATAAAGTGTACAGATTTTCATTAGACTAATATAGCTAGCTGTTAACTTATCAATAGTGTGACGTAACACGATTTACTGCCAAATCTAAATGTAAAAATGTTTTCGTGACAATATCAAGAATTTATGTATGTTTCAGATGAATGCCAATAAAGCAGCAAGCTTTTATGTAATAAGTTAGCTGCTTGGGCAGCTTCTAAAAATAATTTGGAAGAAGTAAAAAAGACCTGCTTCATTGAAGAGCACAAATTGAAAATGGAACACATGGAGGAGTTGCATCAAGAGCAAATCCGAATAGTGAAAGCAGAATCATCTTTTGGAATGCAACTTCTCCAGGAAGAACATGATAAAAAGATGTTGAAATAAAAATTGTTGATGAATTTGTGTAATTTAATGTCCTACCCAATATACTTGAATAATACCAAATTACTTTTTTCACACTGCTAAAACAGCGAAATTTAAATGGATATTGATTTTATAAAAGTAAATACATTGCCGCTTCTTCTTCATCATTGAATTGTGGCTCC
This sequence comes from Galerucella tenella, assembly GCA_910591685.1. Classification (NCBI taxonomy): domain Eukaryota; kingdom Metazoa; phylum Arthropoda; class Insecta; order Coleoptera; family Chrysomelidae; genus Galerucella; species Galerucella tenella. The sequence goes on from CAJUYH010003016.1 coordinate 30,948, forward strand.
TGGTCATGAAAACTACGTGCTATATTGTGTAGTACTGCAGTTGCTACTGTTACAGCTTCTACACGTTCAATTTTTATACGGATTCCAAGTGCTAAAATAGGAAAACGTCTTTTCCACACTCCAAAGCCTCGTTCTATCGGATTTCTAGTTCTAATCTGGGATTCTTTAAACAACTGCTCTGCTACAGTTTCTGGATTTCTTAACGGTGTTATAAGGAAAGGTCTTATAGGGTAACCACTGTCACCAACTATTAAACTATCACCAAATTGCCCATGTTCAAATGCTCGTCGTATTGCTGAGTTGTTTAAAATTGTTGAATCGTGGGCTGAGCCTGGCCAGCGACAGACAATATTCTGAATTTTTAAGTTGGAATCACAAATTACTTGGGTATTTAATAAAAAAAATGATTTGCGGTTTCTGTAAACTTCAGCTACATTTCCACCTGGAGACTGAACTTTAGCAATATCAAAAAATGCTGCCGTGTAGCTCTAATATCTTCATCTGTCTCTGGCATTTTGATGAAATCTCTAGCAAGACCAGCGATAGCTCTTTAAACCTTCAACACTACTCGACTTGCAGTAGCTTTATCAACTTCGCAAAAATCACCTACAGCTTGCAGAAATGATCCAGTGGAGTAAAACCTCAGAGTTAATAACAGCATTTCTTCTGGGGATAAAGCATGATTCATACAATACACAATCATTGGATAAGTTATGATTCCCCTATTAGTTAAGTTAATATGCTACCTATTAGTTTTACAAGAAATTTCCTCTGATCTTTGAATCTTTGAATAAACTCAGGATCTCTCCAACATTCAAAGTGATTCATACGCTCTCTATACACTCGAGGTCTTCTCGGGTGTTGTACGATTCCAATAAGTTCCAAAAAATCCTCATCATGGGTTAAAATATCCATAATTAACTTTGACAAACTTTTAATTTAATATTAAATTAAGTACAGGTTATGTTTGCATACAATTCATTCACATTTGAGCCACGGAACATGAGAACAATTTATGTTCCGTGCTCAAGCTTACATTAAACCTGCCCTCTTGGAGGCTTTACTAAGCCTCAGGTTTAAATGAAGCTCAACCGTAAGCCAACTTTGTACAACAGCAATCTGACGCTGAACCTGAGTTCACATTTGAGCCTTCACTAAGCTACAATTGTACAACCGGCCCTTAGTGTTCAATATGTTTTGCATCACATTTTAGTTTTTAGTTATATTGTAGTGAATTTTAGTAACCACATTATTTTCTTTTATTCTAGATCATCAATAGATCATCAAACGATACATCACATACTTCCCATTTGAAAAATTTTAAGGGGTGACCATAAGTGGCAGGGGGTTAAACTTATAACGTCTACATATGAGCAAGGGATTAACCTGTTTTTTTCATAAGTGTATTATTTCTTTTCAATGGTCAACCTTTGCTGCCGTTCAGTATTTATATTCAATTTTCCATTGATCATTTGGATTTTTCAAAACACGCTGCAACGCTGCACTGTAGGTATTTGTTGATTTCTGCTGCTATAGGTAATTAAGCATTAAAAATATGCACGCACACATCTGTTGAGGGGAATTGGAAAAATCAAGATATCAATAGACTGTAGTCACTGTATATTTTGTAAAATAAATTTATACAGTTACAAAATATTTGCCACTCATCCCGGTGTTTTTACTTTTCCATTTAACCATTAAACATCACCAAACATACCAATCCTAGGGAGTAAGTAAATAAAGTGGAATGTAACGGAAGCTCAATTTCCAATTAGAAAAGAAAAAACAAATAGTAATAAAAATGTTCGAGAGATCCGTACAGGCTGTAATTCGACTGGAAGTGTAAATGTGAACATATAAAAATGCAACAAAGTAAACTTTTTAATTGGAAAGCTTTTTCAGGGCCCATCGCCATTAAATTGCGAGCTTTGCCATGGACGTATCTTCGAAGTAGCATTTTTTTAAACAGTGGATTTATAAAGATCTGTTTTTGGAGGTTGTTTACTGTGAACAGTTTTATTACGAGTAAAGTTGAACATAGTCTTCGACAAAGATAAGCTGAAAAAATGCAAAGAAAATGTGTTCCTGAAGTGAACTATCGGTTTTTCATAGGTGTTTAGTATTCGTTTTCTTTTAAAAATATAACAGTTTGTTTTCAATACATACCATGGATAACACCCGGTAGCCAGGATCATTTTTGCTGCATAAAACAATAAAAATTCCTGATGCAAATCTTTGCAAAGCTTTAGAACTTCTATAAAAATGGATAGCTATTCCTAGTTGTAATTACTTCACAATAGAAAAAATGTGAAACTACAGTACAGTCTATTAAATGTAATATGTGTTAAATGAATTAACTTGTGGATCTTCTAAATATACAGATAATCATTAAAAAAAGTTTGGTGATTGTGCAAAACACGAGCTTGTCGATTCCTTACAATGCCAACGTTAATAGCTACTATATTTTTTTGTCGCTGACCTTCCAATTTTGTACAACGGGCTTTTAAAGTTGCAGTCTTTCAATTTACGCGACCATTTTTTCAACACTCTATACATTCTTCAATCATTCTACTTGCCCTTCTCGATAAATTAACCAATGATCTGTTTTAAAACGTCATATTATAATTGCAATGTTGTCAGATTGTCAGGATATTTTGAGGTTACACTAATAATTTTTAATTTTTCATCATATTGTTAGATAAACACTTTGATCTGTCAGTTGGGCGGGAAGCGATAGGTATGTATTTAGTTTGTAGATATATAACCATTATATAACTTACATTTTTCGTAGAATAGTTTTTGCATCTTTTTTTTAAATATCATTCACCCAGCACCTATTCACTCCTGTAAGATCCTAAAAATTTCACTTTATACACATTAATATTATAATAGTATATCATAAACCAAGGTGGTGAAGACTATTATTATTGACCGAGCGGAATAATGTCTTCCCCACCATGGTGCATATACAATTTTTTCCACTACTAGCCAAATTTAAGACAAATACTAAAAATAATTCACAAACACACCACGAGAAGTGTTTACTCCGTCATTTGAGTATACACGAGTATACAAGTATACAAGTATACACTGCCAGTTTTCGATATATTATGAACGTACTCGTTATGTCATCAGTCATTTTTGGTTGAGCGCGAATTTTAAACTAACGGCATTGTTATTCGAATAATTTTATATTGATAGGTAATTTCATGCAGCAAATATGTTGAAGACAATCTCCTGGGTATACAAAATTATGTTACACAAGTTTTTGTTGACCTTCTATCCCTGAATTCTCATTGTCCATTATTGACCTAGGTTGATAATGGAAAATTATTAACCACTAATAGAGAAATTCAACTTCTCAGTTGGCTAGGAAAAGCAATAATTGTCAACTTCACAGTTAGTGGTGGAAAAAAGCAATTCCTATAGAGGGTGTTATGCACAATTACCAAACTTTCAAAATAATAAATATTATGTACTTTTCCTGAAAATTCATATTCATAAATTGCTAATTGGAGGCTACCAGCAATGATTTTTCTACTTCTATTTGCATAATAGAATAATTTCATATAGTGATTGATGTTGTTGTTTGTTATTTGTAGATAATATAAAGCTGCCTGCGCCTATGTGCTTGGCGGGGGTGCGTATTGCCTTTACCATAAATGTGATGACGAAGACTTTCTTGTTGCACATCAGTAATTGCCCAACCCGGGCACGTTTGTCGCTAATCGGCCTTTCTGACACTTAAACTTGATATTAATTATCAGAATCAGACGTACGTCGTAACTAAATGATCACAACTTACAAACTGGACGGGAATGACGAGAATTTTCAACTAAAAAATCATATTTATTACTGTACGCTTTCTATTTATACCTTCTTGTATCTTTGGTTGGTTTTTACCTAATTCTGTATATAGTCATGTGCGTGTTCGTTTTCTTTTTGTGTGTGCAGAGTGTTTTCCAAAGATTTATGTACAAGATTCATTTTATGAAATAAATCACACTACCTAAGAGGAAATTAAAAGGAACTACAATGACGAAACAAGCTCTGTCCTATTTATACTCAAGTATTTACCTAATCTAAGATTATAAGTGTATGTACAATAACTTTTTTTATTGAAAAGAAGCCACATCTAACCAAACGTTATTAGCGGCGGAACATGAAAATATAATATCAACCTATGTTTGGTATATGGTATATGGTATATATGGTATATACAGTGTGGAAACCACTTATGGAATAAAATTCTTTATGTCATTATTTTAGGAAATTATAAAAAATGCCGAGACACGTCAACTTTTGAATTGAGTTGTGCATTATATAAATGTACAGGGTGATTCACGCAAGTATGCCATAGTCGGTGTTGTTTTTTTTAAAGAAACACCCTGTATATTTGCATATTTTTGAAATCCTCTTAATGAACCGATTCCAGCAAACTAAATAATGTATGGTCAATTATGAATTATACAGGGTGAAGTTTTAAAATTAATAATTTATTACACTTGAAATATTGGTACTTTTTTAAATTAGCTAAATATGGATTTATCAAAAATCTAGATTAACTAATTATTAGACGTATTTGTATATTAAACAAAACCTGCTACGCCCA
>CAJUYH010003017.1:0-35550 GCA_910591685.1 Galerucella tenella
AAAACCAAGTGTTCATAAATGTAAATTTCAAGGAAACTTATTTAGGAAAAGAAACTTTTACTGACAAAATGGATCAAGAAATAACCAACATTATTATGTAATAGCTTACACATACTGGTATACCAGTTATAAGAAGAGTATGGTACTGGAATCTGGGTCATTATCATACAAATTGAAATTCTAATTAATCTCGAGAAAGGATAGAATTGCTTTGGATTTGAAGAAAAATGTACATAGAAACAAAATTATTTATATACACTGTACAAAACATTTACTAAAATTAAAATAGTGATAAAAATAATTGATATATACATATACTAATTATTTTGTCTTTTTTTTTTCATTAGTTACCAAATTATTTTATTGAAATGTGTAATTTTAAACAAATATTTAGTCTAAATATAGATTTCATGGGGTCATTTTAAACGATTCTAAAAACAAACAGGATACAAGGGAAATCAACTAGCTCTAAATTTGGTGCTTTCAACAATATTAATTCAATTTTGTTTTGATAGCTAATGAAAACATTTGAAAATGTGTTTTGAATTTTGAATGTAATGAATGAACATGGTTTAGTAACGAAACATGTATAGAGTGTTTCAAAATAAAGTACCCTGAATTGAGGTATAAGTATATCTAAGTGGTTCATTGGGAAAAAAAGTTGTATATACCGCAAATGAGGGTCTTTTATTTAGAAACACCCTGTAAAGTGCTACAAAATATCATACCAAATAATGCATAAATATCTATTAAAAGGGGTACTCACAAGAAATATTTATGTTCACTTTAATTGATCTAAGCAATTTGCATTAAACTATATTTTGTATTATGTTATTTTGAAGCACTGTAAGTTTAATTGAAACTAAGATACTTTTAAATAGAAATTCAGCAAATAAATTTTCAATAAAAATGAACGTTTGTTTCCAATTTCCATCATTTTTGGGTAATATAAATAAGTGGCAATTGTGCTATCCAAAAATGAAGTTATTTTATATTTTCTCTGTAAAAATATTTCTTATTGTCACGTTATAGAATAAAAATGATTTGTATTTGCTAAATTCCATCAATAATACGAATATACTTTAGAAATCGAAAAATTTCAGTTTCCTCAAAGTGGTAAAATGTATATTTTGTACTGATCCCAAAAAGAAACATTTTATTTTCCAAATAAGTTATATCGTATAAGTTAGTCACTTAATTATTCTTATTTATTAGTCAAAAAGTTCTACTATAATTGAATCTACTAAATTTTTCATAAACAAAAGCTGTATAAACATAAATAATTTTATTATGCGTTGAGGTGTCAAAAATATCTCTTATCAATCGAAAACTTCACTTAAAAATTGAACCTGAATAATTGTGATCCAAATATGCTTTAGAAAATAGTTTCAAATTATTAGTTTATTATTAAAGTTTTTTATGTCTCAAAGAGATCAAGTTTTCATTTTTAGTTAACGTAAAAACCAAGGGGTACAATATCTACAGGGTATTGCATCTAGAGAGGTTTCCATACAAAAATTGATTCTGATTAGAACACAGACATTTGTAATACGAAACTAAACAAGTTTAAACATTCCATTGAAAATTACATCTAGAAATATTTTTGGATTAAGACATTTAAATAAAATGAAGTTTCTGTTTGACAATGGAATTTTTGAGTAGAAGCATAACATTGAAAACATTCATAAATTATTAATACTACCTTGCAATTGCAGGTAATCCATTATTTGGGTTACTATTTAACTGACAAATAAAATTTCTACACCCATCACCTAAAATCGCTACAATCTGCGTCCTTATTTTAGTAAGTTTAACCACTTTTAGTATTAGTCATTAACCACTGAAAATAAACTGTTGTAATTTGAAAAATATCATAAAAAATAAATATTTACACAAACAATATTTGCTCAATCACACAAACCACTCATACACGTGAAAACTAGATAATCTTAACCTAAAATAGTAAGTAAGTGAAATTTTTTTGTTGATTTTTACCTTGCCCTCTCTAATGAAACGCCCTCCGTTGACATTTACTTGTTCAATTTTGGGAGCTCGTTCAACCACACTGTTGAGAAGATTCTGGAATAAAAGAATACAGTTAATTCTATCCAGACCAAACTAGTAAATAAAATTTTATAATCAAATTGGTATCCATGATAAAATAAAGATATATACCCTAGTAGCATCCAAATGTTCCTTTGCTCTATCCTTAATCGGTTGTAGCGTTTCCAACTTTCCATACTGTTCATTCAGCCAATCATCCTCGACTTCTTTAGCTTCGCCATAGTTTTTAAGTAAATCATACGCTTGTTTGCAACCTCTCAACCGATCAGCTAACTGCAAGCAGACATGACTCCATCTGTTGTTCAATTTTTGAATTTCTTTATCTAAACGTTCTACATCGGTATGAGGAGCGCGTTGGTTTGGTCTGGACTTTTCAGTCAACCTTCTGGTATTATCAAAGTCGTCGTTCAGTTGATCCATTGCTATTTGTTGTTGGCCAACAGCTGATTCTGTAATAAAAAAAATTAATTGTAAAACGCTGTCGTAAAATAAATACGAAATAATTAGAGTTATCGCAAATAAAAAATTCGCCAGAAAATAACTACTCACCCAGTTTGAGTAAATCATCGTGAACATCTTCAAGTCCTTTTTTGGTCTTTGGAAGCTCGTCAAACAATGCTAGTTTCTTCTCGAATTCAGAAATGACTTGACTAGCATCATACATGCCATTAAGGACAGTTTCTATACACTTCAATCTTTCAATATAAATATTGCTAGTGTTCCATATATACTTCCATTTGTCCAACACTTTTTCTAAATCTTTCTTGTGTTGTGGAGTTTTCAATGTTATTGATCTAAACGTATCTTTGACTTGTTCAACTTCTGGTTCCAAATTCTGAAGTCTGGATTCAAATTCTTTGTGTTCTAAGACTAGATGCTGCAGAGTATCGATGTCTCTTGGAAGAGGCGAGAGGACGCGTTGGTTAATGATGCGCTCGGCTTCATCTAGAGCCAATTGAAGATTTGATATTTGGGTGTTGAAAATTCTAGCTTGGTTCTTGCTTTCCTCTGAAAAAAAAATGATTTGTAGTTATGACGAAAATACATTAAATGCTAGTACCCACCTTCTGCTCTAGCTCTCTTTTCAAATTCATCGAATAGCCTATTAACTTCATCCATTTCTCTTCTCAACCTTCTTAGTTGAGGATCTGATGGATCACCTTCAGCCATCAATTTATCTGCATCTTCATTTAATGCTTTTCTAATGGCATTTCTTTGTTCAGCACCAATAGCGATGAATTGTGGTAAATCCCATCCCTTGACAACTTTGATCGTAGCAAAAATCATGTTTTGTCTCATTCTAAAATAATAAATAGATTAAATATTGAGGAAATTTTATAAATAAATTTTTACTGAACTATACCTGAGTTGTTTCTTTTGCCATAAAGACAAGGAACGGTCGTATTGACGTCGTAGACGATCGGCAGCATCTAAAGCCTCTTTGTCTGGCGGTGGAAGTACGAAGCATACACCGGGAACTTGACTTTCGATTCCTTTTGAGTTATGCACTCGCCATTTTGTACGACCTGAATTATCTGTGAGCGTACATTCCTTATTTTTTTCAATTACAAACTGAAATCAAAATATAAAAATTACTAAGGTAGTTGTCGTGCGATGTGAAAGCGCGCACAAATATTGGTCCTTCGAGCCTGATATTGTATAACTAAAATAAATACTCACGTTGTTTTGTTTGTAATTACAAATTGCTGTAACAGTGATAGGTCTTGTGACTGGTTGACGGCGTTGTTTTAAAGGCACTATTTCTTGAGCTCTGGCAGTTAAAGCTTGTACTTGATCGCCGAAATTGTTCAATTCGTCTCTAAGACTTTGCATACCTTGCAAAAGTTTCTCGCCAATATCGAGACTGAATTCCCCTTGACTAAATTCTGTATTCATAATCTCGTCTTTTCTGTAATCAAAGAATTGTTTTAAGAATATTTTAAATTAAGATAAAAATATGTTATAGTGTGCTTACTCTTTGAGCCATTCTTCAGCAACTTGAATATCGTTGAAATATGCTTGATAATTTCTGGTGTTCAACAAATGTGTTTCTAAACAATGAGTGAGTTGCAACAACCACGCCCATTGGGCGTTCATAGCAGCCATGTGGGCTTCAATAGCTTTGGTTGCTGGATGATTTTGTAGAACTAGGCTTTCACCTCGTTCCAGGACGGAGTTAAATTGAATTTCACGTTTCTCTAGATCACTCATTAGGCTCTGAAATAATAAACAAATTTTAATTCAATTAAACAGAATATAGATTTGAAAAAGCAAGTACCTCATCTCCAATTCCAAAATTTAGCTGCTTAAAACACAAAACATAGTTTCAAGAAAATGACGAAGAACAAAAATCATGGAAATTTAATAATATATAATTTATTTAAAATTAAATCCATTGTTATCTTTGACATCTATTGATAATTGACAATATTTTACAGGAAACTGTTATTGAGTGAATGAATTTTAATAACTATTTAATAAGTCTTACCTCAAAATATTTTTCAACGCCTCTAACGTCCAGCTTGGTGTCACTCCAGTCTCTGGTAACTTCAATTTCTTCTTTTTCATTTAACCAACCTAATTCATTAGTAGCACTTTGTATAAAGTCGAGAAGTGTTTCCAAATCCGTCATCCTAAGAATAAAAATTAAATATAATAAAGGAATAGGAAACAAACTGTAATATTGAAGCAATAAAAAAGCGGATTTATGATTTGATATGAAATATTAATTTTACCTATTAGTACTAAATGACAGTAGCTCAGCATACACCTTCTGTAGCTGCCCAAGCAATTGGTTGTACAAAACGAGTTCTTCTCCTTGGAAATATTGACGAGCCGTTACGGAAGCTTCAACTTTTGAATGAAATTGGTCGATTTGTTTGTGATCTCTTTGATGAATGTCTCTTTCTGTTTGTATTGAAGCTAAATCAGTTCCATAGTCTGCCTTTTTAAGATGTTTCTGAAAGTGGAGGAGAAATAAAAGATTATCATCACAATTAATATAATTGAATTGGTTATAGAGGATAAGTAACTTTTTGGCATTTTTTTGTTAGATGTCGTTTTTTACGTTCTTCAACTAAAACAACAGTTTCGGAAAAACAGATATTTTTGATTATCTTTTAACAATAATTGATTCAATGAGAATGTTTGAAACTTACCAACTTATTTTTGCACCATTCGATGTGTTCTTGTAAAGTCCTGAAGTGAGGATTGGTGTCGACGTTTCTCGTTTCTTGTACAGTACGAATGTGTTTTGTGACTGTTCTTTCTTCTACTGGGAAACTCAAATTTGCTAGCGGACCAACGATTTTGTTATGTAGGAGATGTCTCATATTTACCCATCGTTCATGTAACTTATTAACGCGTTTATCTAAATCACTAGCTTGGGGATACCTGAAATAATTAAGTAGGTATAAATATCTATAATTTAATTAATAAATAAATGAAGTAGGTAGGAAAATTATCGCACCTTCCATTTCTCAAGGTATTAACATCAGTTTTGAGTGACTGTATGTTCTGTTCTATCGTAGAAAGATCTTGATCTATTTGATCGGCAATTTTTTTGGCTTCCAATGGATGGATTCGTTCGATTCTTCTTGATTCGTTTTCGATCGCTCGTTCGATTGTGTCTAAGTTGGAATCGGTTTGTTTAATTTCCCTGGAACACAAATATATTATCAGTAATTAAATTACTTTACAATTTTATTGTTTCGATGATATTTACCTATGAACCTTTTCTGCCAACCTCTGCAGCTTTTCTAACCTCTTGATTTCCTCGGCGATTCTCCTATCTCTAACCTGGTAGGCCTCCATTAAGCGTTGCCAACTTCTCTCGATATTATCAATATGTAGTTCTGGTTCAACTTCAACTTCTCCTACACTCCTGAAATAAACAAAACATTTTTATCACCTCAATTATTAATTTTTTGTTGACTTAAAGGATACATTTCAGATGGATAACTTTTGCACTTACCTAAAGTATTTTTCAAGTTCTTTGAACAACTGTGCGCAATAGTTCTTATCCCTCTGTCTTGGCGGAACCTCATCAGTCTTGAACTTGGATGACTCCACGGCCAGTTTCTTCATTTCTATTAGGGTAGGAGGGAATGAATGGTCCTGCATTAAAGAATATTTTTCTCTTATCCACATGTGGAGGGAAGAAGCAATTTCTCGATATTCTTGAACTCTTTGTTGAGATGCTGAATCGTAGAGAGGATGGATCGGTGGAGGTTCCGGGAAAACTTCGTGTAAGGAGGAAATGTAAGTGATTAGGGATTTTTCATCTGGATTGTGGGTATCGATATCTGTAACGTAACAAATTTTGTTAGCCAAACTGGGGTAAAGAGCAGCATATCAAAAAACTTGTCACACTAAAATCTATTGTACAAAACGTTGCCATCTCTTGGACTATATACTCACTAATACTATTATGACGTCAAATAATTGTTTAGTTCCGACGGTATCTGATAATCTCAATATCAATGTTAGCATGCCAGATTATGCAATATTATGAACATTGTACATAAAAGTTAACGTGAAATTTGTTTCTTCCTTATTTAGAACATGATATTTAAATCCATGGTTAAGAATTTTATTTTTATTTTCCAGATACACGTTCTTAATTATTAGAGAAAATAGTGTGATTAAATTTTCGAAAAAGCACACTAACAACATAAAAAGCCGTAGCAGCACTATTGGAAGACCAATTTACTAAGAAAAATGAGCAATACTATACTAGGAATGGTTTTTATTTTCATTTTATTTGGAAATTAGATAGTACCAATGATATAATGGGTACCAAAGTTAGTTTAAGAAAGTTTATGAACCTACCTTCTGGATCTAATAGCCTAGTAACTCCATATTCTCTTTCGGCAATGTAAAAAGCAGTTTCCATTCGGTCTCTAGGCCTTTGTTGTCTTGCCTTTCCAAAATCTATCAAATCCGGCCTGTTCCTGTGAATAATGGAAGTGAACGCCAAACCGTCGCGCCATGATTTCGAAAAGTCGACTACATTTACTCCTGGATAACGGTGAGTAGTTCGTTTGGCCCATCTTAGCAGATAATCCTTGGCCGAAACATTTGGTTCTTGACCGACAACTATGTCTGAGATCTGCAATGAAATATATATTGAGTAATGTAATTGTTTATGTAATTTAAAAATTAAACGAATGAAGATAAATACAAGTGGAAATGCTAACTTATATCCAAATCGCTCCTCCTTTCTGCTGTCAAATTTAAAAGCATATTGTAATTACTTTTCTAATACAATGTATCTTATTATAACTAAAAGACTGTTTTAAAATTAAAATAATATCACTGACCCAAAAGACCCTTCAAGAATGACATTATGGTTGATTTTGACCTGGTTGTCGACCCCTTTGCTAACGTACATTTATATCTTAATCAAACACCCGATACATATTTGTCATCAAATATTTTTTTTTATAAAAAAATCATAATTTTAGTGTCAAGAATCAAAATGTTAGGTCAATTGATGGTAATAGCCTTCGAATGACACTTTGTTTTGTGATTACAGTCGATAACATAAAATGTGGGACATTAGTCTTAATTACAATATAGGTACTTGTGTAATAATCGCAATGAGTATATTGTCTCTCCACGCATTGACATTGGCATACTTTTTACCTCATTCATTTCGTTTCATGGTTGAAGATAGAGACAGACTCCACCTTAATAGGTAACTGGAATATCATTGTTTTTTTCAAGTAATTTTTTTCATCACAGGCATATTTTCAACATCTGTTTACTATATTTCAAGAACTATTCTACATTTTTAAAATAATTTATTTAGAATAAATTATTAAAGAGAATGTAGCTTGTGAAGCAGGCAGCAGATTTATCAAGAATTTTGTTTATTAAACTTTGCAAATAGAAAATCATCCATTTTTTTCGTATGACCAGTTTTCGAGATATTGGAATGTTGAAAAGTCTTAGGACAATCTGTATATTCATATTCTACATTAATAATAAAGCATAAACGACTGAAATTTTAATATTAATAATATTACAGCAGATTTAAAATTTGAAAATATGTAATATTTATTGATAAATGCATTGACCTATAATCAACACTTCAAAAAATTTAAAGAGACAATGTGTATAAAGTATGGCGTCATCTTATTAAGCTTAGGATTTAATTTGATCAAACATTGTAAATCGCATAAACAGTTGAAATGTTTACATAACAATGTATACAATAATTACGAGCTACTATCAGAAACATGTGTAGATTTACGGTTAACATTTTATCATTAATTTCTATCTATTAATTAACTGAATCATGGACGAGTAGTCAATGTGCAAAAGTGAATAAAAAGTACACTGGCGTTATGACTTAAGTACTACAGCGCCGAGTTCCGCCGAGGTGGAATGCAGTGGTGGCGATAAGGAATTTTACGTGAAATCGGAAATTATATTATACAAAATTTACAAATTTTATAGGATTTGTTTTAAAAACTTTGCAAAATCAACGAGGAAATAGACACAGGTTCTATAAAAACGTTGAAACATTCTGTGTTCTGAGCATACCCTAAAATAACCAATTGTTCGTGATTTTGAAAGTGGATGTTTCTTAGCAAAAAACAATTAAAGAACCATGTCGTATTCAAAACAGCAGACAAAGGTATTAATTGACACTTAGAAGAAATATTTTTAGTCCGGAGGTTATCTTTGCTTGGCAAGCATAGACCAAATAGACAAATATTACAGAATAAAAAGGTAGAACGTGTCGCGGGACACACGGTAGGAACTTTAGTTCCTTTTAAGCAAAAATTATGTAATACATTTGACGTTATAGATAAACATTTTGCATATGCCTCGGTGGCCGAGTAGTATGCAAACCAGACTATCACGGGGTAGACCCGGGCTCGATTCCGCGTGAAGAAGTTTTTTTTATTGTTAATTTTATTTTTAAATAATTATTCTGCTCAATATTGATAACTACAACAGGCAGACGCTTGAAATATTTAGCAGAATATTCATTATTATAAATAAAGGTAGGTACGGTACCCTTTTTGTGGGAGTCCGACTGGCAACATCTATTTATAACAGCATCGCATATTTAAAAAAAGAAACCGTAACATTATACAAATTGTACATTTAAAAACTGTACGTTTATCACAAAAAATTAGTGAAGACATAAAATTGAATTGGTACGATTATGAATAAATTTGTTGAAAATTTTTAATTTCAAGTTATATTTATTTTACAGTTTATTCAAATGTTTATTTTCTAGATTTTTTCTTGAATGGGTCGTAGAAAAAATATACTGTTCGACTCGTGTGTATTGTCCATATCGCACTCGAACGATTGAGCACTCCGCCTACGGCGTCGTGCTCAAACTTCGTCCTCGTGCGATATGGCCATCATATCCACACTAGTTGCACAAACTACTATATTATCAAAAAACGCAGGAAATAAAACAGACAAAAAATGTTAAAACAACAAGAAATAGTTAAACATACAGTAAAATATGGAATTAAACAAAACAAATAAAATGCCGTAACATATTAAACATTCTTCTTTTCAAAGGATTTTTACATTATGTAGTTTCAAATGATCAGACTGCGTCGTTGCCTGGTCAACATGCGATCGACGATTTTGAGTCGTGTTGATAAAGTTCCAATTTCCAGACACACTTTTTCCTTTTTTCCAGAGAAAGAAGAAGATATTGAAAACGTAATACATGTAAAAATAATATTTGCCTGTTAATAATTATATTATCATCTCGAAAATTCCCTAAATTCGACGGTTATTATTAAAAAATACCCTATTCCCTTTTGAGTGCCGAAATTCCCTAATAAGGGAAAATTCCATGCAGTTGGAAACACTGTTCCCGGCCGAAGCAAATGAATCGCTGCTTCGTAAACGAGAGGGAGACTCAGGAGAGAGCACACGCACGAAAGCAAGGCACATAACGAAGCAACGTAACATAACGTAACGCAATGTAACGTAACGGTCAGATCTTTTGCGTCGCGACCCCTGGTCGCTCAAACATAACCTGACGTAAGGAACTAAAGTTCCAAAAATATAAGATGTTTCACTCGTTCGAATTTATCGCGTAAAGCACCGATGCCGCTGGTGACTGTCTGGTGATTTGGATGGTACATACAGTACGTCGCTACGTCCTTACTTGCATTTAATTTGGCATATTATACGGGACGTCGTCCGTCGAGCGCTGTTATTTTAGAACGGTGTTTATTGGTTGTTCGTGTTTTTTATTTATGTTGTATAGATTTTTTAAATGTATTAATTAATTGTTGAAATGAGCAAAAATTCATATTTATATTTTTCTCTTTAATAGCTTAATAGCTTAAACACTAAATATTTTGTAATATTTGCTAATACAAAATTACGGATTTATTTTTATAATAAGGATATTATATAAACAAGTACATTACGCAAGAAAACACAAAAATTCAATTCTATAGCTAACCAAAGTGGAATCGGTCAGGTCCTTTTGAACGAATTTACTAAATTTTCTTTTCATCATCCATGTAATCAATTTCCTTTCAAATATTATGCAGGTCTCTATACCAGAGTCCGTATATATTTTACTCTCAAATGTATATTGAAAGATTTGAAAAACAATAGATTAAATTTAACACTTAAACCAAACTCCAAACTTAGTATTTTACAACATTTATAAAAAAAATTTAATAAAGGTATCCTGCAGCTGCTTCTCTTTTTACTGTTTTAACCTTGTCAATCCAAAAAATACGCGTTATTTAAAGATGAAAATTTAAGATTTAGCGGCCCTATTATTCTGGTGGCTAATGAGTATATTTAATTGAATTTGTGATAAATATCTGCTAGATTATCAATAAGAATCACAAAATTACTAAGATGCTGGATAAAAACTGTGAATTGACTCATTTTAAAAATTCAAGTTTATTTTTTACTTACCTTTTCAAATTCATATCCCGAACATTTTTCGAAATAATTAACATTTAAAAATAAACCTTTGTGATAAAGAATCCTATTAATTTAAATATATATTTCTCTGATTACCCCTGTATAGCTTGAAATAAAATAAGCTTTTCGAACTTATCTGGTATCTACCAACAACAACAGCGAGTCGTAAACATAATTAATGAGAGCGGCGTCCGTTTGGGACAGCAACTTGAATCAAACCGTCTGGAGTGAAACATCTTATATTTTTATTCTGTAATCTTTGTCATAGATTAAAGAGGGAACCAAATAAAAACAATTGCCAAGTGTCCCCAAAATTCATATATTTCCTACCCATATTTGACATGGCATATGATTACCACTTTAAGTTGAGACATATGATCCAACATCGCAAAACTAGCTCTAAAAGTGTATAAAGTGGGCATGCTCTATTTAAAAATTTCACGATATTTGTGACGAAAATTCACTCTGGGAAATATTCCCTTTATAGAAATTCATAAATCCAAATAATACGTTCAAACCGATATCCATTAAATTCAAACATCAACACAACCTTTATCTCAACAACTGTAATTACATATTATTACATTATAAACGACACCCAATACTTAACAAGCCACATTTAGCAAGCTTACAATTTCGCTTAAAGTGTATACCGAACATATAAAGTAGACAAGCCTTCTTCAGAATATTATTTGTTAGTTCTTCGGCGTAGAATTTTAATTAGCACAACGGTTATTTGTTCGTTCAGACGCAGCACGTGAAAAATTAACAAAGAATTTGTTAAAGAAAATGACGTTCAGACTATAACTATAGATGAAATGGTTGACTTTCGCCGGTATGCGACCAATTGTCGTAAAGTTATGAATCGTGAATGCCACTTTAGTTTGACCTTTCTATCGTTAGCAATCTGTTAACCAACCGCTAGCAGCTGTAATTTCATTCTACTAGGGAAGAATTATTATACAATTAATAAAATACATAAGGTCTAGATATGGAAAATAATAGATTTTATACTATTATTATTATAACGCCCTACAAACTAACTGCTTCTCGTGCTTTATGCCCCGTTTAACTTAGAAGTGTAATTTAATGTCTGCCGGGGCATACAGCCCTTTTTAGTTGAATGGAAATTGTTTTTTGAAAAAAAAATGTAAGGCATTATAATAGTATAATATCTAATATCTTTACTAGGATTTTTGGTTTATTTAAAAAATAAGTTGTCGAAACAAATGATCATAGAAATATACCTTGACTCTTTTAGCTTCAAGGTCTCTCCTACTTTCAGTAATTTCGCGCCCCCCTTCGATGCTCTTAAAATCCGCCCTTCTCATCATATCCTCGGCTGTATTTTTCTCCTCTCCTCGCGTTAACGTTGTTACTTTTCTTACTATTTTCGTTGTAATTCTTCTTCTGCCATCTTCTCCGTTTCGACTGGTTTTCACGGATTCGAAAGAACTGCCCAACAGTTCGGTAGAGAGCTTTTTTCTGGTGTAAACTGCCGTTAAGCTGTCGTGATCGGAAAAACTAGTAACTATTGGGGGGCCCATTTGTGAATTCGAAGGAGATCCGGGGACGGCTGCTTGGAGAAACAAACGTTTCGGAGTGCCTGACGGGGACGGGTCTTTTACGAATCGGTACATCGACATATTTAACTTGTATTAAACATCGGACGTTTCGAACACTGAGATTATCAAAAATTAGTATTTTTGGAAACGGTTGGCTGTTTGTTTTGCGAATTGTAGTTTTGTATTTTTTAATTTTGAAAATAGAATTGTTATCAGGTATTTTTAGAACAAATTCAGGCTGAATTGATAGTTAGAGGCGATTTTTCATGACTAAGTAATAAAAAAATGTAAAAATATGATCGAAATAGAATACCAATAATTGACAACTGACGTTTAAGACGGATTTAACAGTATTTAGCATCTTGGAAATTATCAAGTTGTTTTAACTAACCAAATTTAGATTCATATTACCTTTATATATCAGATCGGGTATAAAATTAAATAGTAAATAAATACCTTAGATGAACGGTGACGCTTATGGTTTACTACCTGACTAGCATCTGTGACCTTTTCGCGTGCTGTCAGACAATAAGAAACAGACTATAATTGCTCGGACCAAATTGTCTTAAGTGATAAACTACAAGCTGAGGTTATGCAATTTTCAATAAATCTAAAAATTCTCTTAATTCGAGGTATTTATTATGTAAAGCTTAAAGCCGAGACAATTTCTTGGGAACAAATAAAAAAAAATGTGAACGAGTTATGCAATGTAAATAATCTACTTTCCTTTAAAAGAATATACCATAAAAAACTGACTGATACATAACTGTAACTTTCATTTTCCGTCATTAGTTTTTGCAGTCTCTCTCATATTAATGTTTGAAGGAAAATGATTTTTTAATAATTTCTTATCCTGTCACAAGATTTCTCATAATTTCATCCTAACAGAACTATGGCGCGCCGTTTTGGTATTTAGTAACATCGTTTTAAAAGAGGAAAAAAATATTTATCTCTTCTTTCAAACATTTTAATTCCGTA
The DNA here is from genome assembly GCA_910591685.1 of Galerucella tenella. Taxonomy (NCBI): domain Eukaryota; kingdom Metazoa; phylum Arthropoda; class Insecta; order Coleoptera; family Chrysomelidae; genus Galerucella; species Galerucella tenella. The sequence goes on from CAJUYH010003017.1 coordinate 13,542, forward strand.
ATTATTCTGTTGAAGAATTAAAATTATGATTTTCATAATAATAATACGGGAATTTCTATTATGAAAAACATAATAGAAATTGCCGATTTAAAATTATGAAATACATAATAGAAATTCAAGAATTAAAAATATGGAAAACATAATAGAAATTCAAGAATTAAAAATATGAAAAACATAATAGAAATTCAATTTCCATTAGTATTGAGGTTGCCTATACTACTCTAATGCAAGTACCTGAAATCGGATAGTAAATGCATTACTGCAAGATAGGCAACCTCAATACATAATGTAAATTGAATTTCTATTATGTTTTTCATAATTTTAATTCTTGAATTTCTATTATGTTTTTCATAATGGAAATTCGTGTATTATTATTATGAAATATATAATGGAAATTCAACAATTAAAATTATTGAAAACATAATGTAAATTAAAGAGAAAAAATTATGAAAAACATGAAACAAATCCGTTTTGTATTATTTATTCAATAATTTTGATTCTTGAATTTGTATAATGTTTTTCATAATTTTAATTCTTGAATTTCCATTATGCTTTTCATGATTTTAATACATGAATTTCAATTATGATTCTAATAACAATAATACACGTATTTCCATTATGAAAAACATAATAGAAATTACCGATTTAAAATTATGAAAAACATAATAGAAATTCAATTTACATTATGTATTGAGGTTGCCTATTCTGTAGTAATGCATTTACTATCCGATTTCAGGTACTTGAATTAGATTAGTATAGGCAGCCTCAATACATAATGGAAATTGAATTTCTATTATGTTTCTCATAATTTAAATTCATGAATTTTTATTATGTATTATATAATTTTAAATCGGTAATTTCTATTGTTTTTCATAACGGAAATTCCTGTATTATTATTATGAAAAACATAATTTTAATTCATTAACAGAATTATTAGGGAATAAACATTTTTGAAAGAAAAGATATTTTTGTTTTTGTTTTTACAACGATGTTATTAAATACCAAAACGCATACAAAACGTAGGGCACGAGTAAAGTGTCTTAAAAAGTAAGGTAGTCTCCATGTTTGGTTAACTTTCATCAAGATCCCATTCGTTTCGAAGGTAACAGTCTATTGTCTTTGGAATTTAACGATGGTTTAACGAATTTACCACTAAAACGAGTTTCTTTCTGTATTCCTTACTGGGTTCGTTGAGGTTAAGCTTTCGCTTCGAATTTTGTAAAAAATCGATTACTTTTTCTTTTGGATTGAATTTAATTGATTTTTTTTATTAATTGAATGCCATAATAAGTAAAAATAAAGTTACGTAAATTAATGACTAAAAGTTGTTTAATAAATCAATAATCAAATGGAATGAAACTGAAAGGATATAATTCCGAATTCGGTAGCAGACCACACACTGCTCTAAGACTAGTAGTGTCGCCGACTGCATGGTGGTATACTTGCCGTAATAGATTTTGTGTTCTTTGTTCGACTGTAATTCGATACGATACCGTCACAGTCCGCAATATAACTTAAAGGGGATATACGATTAGATAGCTGCATTAAAAATATTACGTCCACTATAACAAATTTTCACTGTACAATTTACTAATGGACATTGGCGGCTAGTGCAGTATTGCAGAGCTCCCAAAAAATCGAATTGTCGTAATAATAAAAAACTGCGAGCGCAAGCCACAGCTTAAAGCGTAAGTAAAGTCCGCCAACTCTGAAATTTGTTTTAAGTTTTTATATTATAAATTGTGTTGGAATGACACATCCAAATATTACTTTGGATGAGAAGTTAGGAGTGGAAGAAACTAAAAAGTGGGTGGTCTGGATGAGACATTTTTTGTAAATTAAGAAGGATAGGAAAGAAGTACGAATCTAATGTTAAGATAACTATGGAATGAGCCAGAAACAGTGAAGGCACAGAAAGAGTGGTAATGCAAACTCACAGAATTATTAAAAAATTATAAATTACGTTATAGGAGAAAGGAAAAGAAGAGGAAGATCAAAAAGGAGGTGGAGGATGTAGATAAATTTTGAATCCAAGACAGGAAAGAAGTAGCAAAAGAGAAGAGTAGTTATTATAGTATATGAAGTAGATAGATACCAAAAATTAGACGTAAAAGAATCTGATTATAGTAGAAAAGTCACCCACTTACAATATAGATTATTAAAATTGAAGTATGAATCCTAAAAAAGGCTAAATGTAACGCCTCTGTTTTGCTAATGTGTTCAATATATTTCCATTACATCGAAAAGATAATATTGTAATGAATTTGGCAAAAATGTTGGAAAATTTATTATTAAATTCAACCTAAATAGAAATAGAAGTATATTATACTGTATGATCCATAAGCAGTGTCACTTTTAATGATTTAAATAATGATTGAAATAAAATAGTTTTTGATTTTAATGACACGATTTAAAATGATGACGGTTTAAGTAAAAAAAATGAAAAAACAAAAACATTAGAATTTAATAATTACAAAGAGGCAAAAAAAGTTTGCACAGGCAAACAAATTGGTATTAGCTAAAGACATTAAAATATAGTGCAAGTAATTGTAGATTCTGTGGATTGAAAAAACAAACCTTCATTCATATATTTGTGAAATAGATAGCAATACAATTGAGAGACTTCTGGATAGAAAATATCATTGTGGTATGACTGAAGATTCTAGTTAAACAAAATTAACTGGAAGAAATACTTTCCAGTATAGCCCTTTTGAATTAGAAGTGGTAAAAGTGTGAAGGGTTTCTTCTAAAAGACATATCTGTTGAAAAATAGGCTTCTAGCAATTTATTATAATTATACCTCATTGAAATATGATTTTTTGTTGGCGGAAAAGGCACATTCTGATAAGTCAGGTCGAAAATAACTAGATCAGTCAAAACAGAATGAGGCAGGATCGGCATTACGTAACCCTGTATCTGCCCAACGTTTGGACATCCTCATCCTCACTGTTGATATTGGAATCTGCCACTAAGCAAGCAACTGTAGATTTGACATAGATTTCAGTTTAACCTCAAGCAGTTCCCTAATTTTCTTTTTCTGTTATAAATGGATTTTGTGTAGGAGATGAAATTCGGGAGGAATTTTATGTATTTTTACCTATAATATTCCATACGACAGCTCCAAAAAAGTTTATCGAATAATTAAATCATTAAAAAACTGAACAATTATTAGTATTTATATGTAAAACTTGAATTTTTTTGTAGATATAAATGCTTTATAATACTGCAAAGTAGATTAAAGAATCCTTACATATACAGCATATCATATTTTTCCTAACATAATATAAGAATGAAGCTACATCATAGACTAATGGTATAGTTTGATCCAAAAAGAAGTATTTCTATTAATCCTCAATACGTATAACCGTTTCCAAAAATACAAAACTGATCACAAAACAATATGTAACACTGTAACACCAAAACATCCCTGGTACTCACATCTACCCGCAAACCGTTGTTGACGTTTGACAGTTGTTCGCCCAGCTGTCACCCGCCCACTGTCGTTGTTATTATATCGTTAGTTTTCGAAATATAAAAGCAAAAGCAAAAGGGATCGCGATGGATAAATTTTATTAGCGACAGTCAGGTGTTCGTCAGGTGAGAGTTACCGGCATACACTGAAAAATTGAGTGAGCATCGCAGTTAGCCTTGTTCAACAGCGCGAAGCGTGTAGGATAATATACAGGGTCGTACGCGGGCGGGGGCCCAAACGTGGGGATAAGAAAAAAATATGTTTACATATATACGCATACCAAAATGGTATGACAATGGTATTTGCTTAAGTGGGTTACCTTCAATAATATATTTGTTGGGAGTAGAAAAGAATGCGTATTTAAATTAGATTAGATTCTATTTGATTAAACATATTGAGTATTTTGGATATTCATTTTTGTGGAAGAAAAATGGAAGAAAATTGTATCACTAATTTTATCAAAAACGATAAATTCATAATAAGATCACAGAGGTCCAGATGATTGGACCATATAAACAGAAACGTAGAGAAGGCAGAATAAAAAGATGGGTTAGACCAAGAACAAAATGACTGGATGCAGTAAGAGATTAAATAAAAAAGTAGCAGAACAAAACTGTCGAGGTGAAACAGTAGATAGAAAAAAATGGTGAGAAAAAGTCTGGAGAAAGAATCACACATAGTGCCTGCAGAGCTGATGAACATAAATTTATAGTGATGAAACAAAAATTGCTGATCTAAATTTGACTACAAAAAGAATTATTACAATTATTCTTAGTAAAAGTACCTTTTCATTCATATAGTTGCTGAAATAGCATTTTTAATGAATTAAAGTATATTCACATAACAAATTCATTAAAATAATATTATTTGTGTTTCGACACAGAATAATTGATATCAGCAATTTTACAGGGCACATGAATAAAATAATAGTCTATGCACATTTGTTGCATTTAAATTGTACTGTACCTAATTATTTAAGAAATGGCACCTCCTCTTTTGAGCACCCTATATATGGACGCAGTGAAGAACTCAAATATAATGTATGTATGATACATTTTTGTCATACTGACAAATTTTGAAATATTGATAAATTTATGAAGCAAATATCAAACTTAATATTTTTGTTACAATAAAAAAAATTTGTTGGTAAAATATTCGATAAAGTTGTTTCAATTTCATGAAAATAGGCTAGGTACTTCCGTGTTCTATCGAACTATCGCTAATTCGTGACCAACAAACTCATTAAATTCGTTTAAAACCGTTTTTAGTTTTGTGTAACAGAATGGACAGAGTAAGATTATTAAATATGAATAAATTTCACGATTCAAATGTATACAATTAAGGATTGTCCACATTGTCAAATATTTTTAATGAATCAAAAATAATAATGAATATATTACAGAAGATAATAAATACGTTTCGGCAATATACGAAATCATATCATCAACAAAAAGTATTTAATATATTATGACATATCAAGGCTAACTAGTTCATTTTATTGGTTATTGCAAAAAATACTGAGCACTTATAAAAAAGTGAGTCTTTTAATTATTGAAGATGCTATTATTAAAAGATGACGTTATGAGACTAGCAAATTACCACGAAATCATTCTTTTGTGAAAAATAAATTGTGAACTTTAAACAGGAAATCCTCTGATTGTGTATCTTTAAATGTCTAAATTCTTTAAAAAGTAAATAACATAAAACGTTACCTATATTTTTTTAACAAGAATATCTGTACAAATATCTACATTTCAATTTAGATTTTTATTACCATAGTAATTCCACCAAATGGACGAATTTTTATTAACTTTTGTTAAAATTTGTATACATGGCTACAATGTTATTATCTAGTTGGTTCATAAATAAATTGATGAATAATCACAGATACTTTTTGATTGAAATGAAAAAATAATCATTTACTATCGTTGAGATTATTAAGATATGTCAAAAATTGTAACAAATGTTTGGATATACCATACATTGCAGTATTAATGAGTAACTCAAATTACAGTCTTAGATAAAAAAAGTTTCGGGAAAGAGATCATCAAAATTTACGCAATCCTATAAGGTACTGATAATTTTTGGTACACAGACGGCTCAAAAACACCTTCACGTTATGGTGCGGGTGTATATGGTCGCAAACCTAGAGATATCTGCCTTGAATCCTATGCAACTGTATTTCAGGTAAAAATTCACGCCATATCACTATGTGTAGAGATATTGGCGTGGGGGAGGTACTGCTGTAAAGTTCCTACTAGGTTCAGAATTTTGACAATAGGGAAGGAAAAACCAACACCTTTCCAATATATAGAGCACAGGAGTTGTGGCCTATGAAAGCTAGTAATTAGGACTGGTCTAGACATGGAAGTAGCAAAGCAAAGACATTATATTCATTAGTATACCATTGATTTTAATACCTAATAATACACTAATAATGAAAGCCATGTAGCTTTAGCTCTTTAGGTACGAGATCAAACTTCGCGAAGCACATTTGGAATGGATCGAGTTGAACTTTGTCAAGCTCTAGGTTTTGTGATGTATAAAAACCAAATAATTATTTTTTTTGGATTATGATCATTATTAAAACTATTGCTCCAAAACGGAGAAGATCTTTTTTTTCTATTTGGTTTTATCTACAAAACATTCATATTTACTTCAACCATTTACCAAATGGTTTAGATTTTTGGTGGAATGAACGAAAATACGAAAATATCTGTTGAAAAGTAACAGTGAGAGTACAAACCAACCGGAAACATGAACAGGTCAGACAGGAAATGAGGTAGAACGTTTTATATTAAAAAGGTTGGAATATTTATCATTCTGTAGACATCCCAGATAAATATTAACACTGTTACCGAACTTTAAATATTCGCAATTGCTTAACTGAGACTTCGTAATTATGTAACAAAAATTTATTCTTATTTCTTTTTTAGGGAATCCTGGAAAAAATGGACACGAAAGGACAATGGATCTAAAAATTTTTGGAAATCGATCAAAATTTCAATTTTATAACACGTTTATTTATGTTAACATTTGAACAAAGAATAAAAATTTCAGTTTTGTTTATTTCAAAATCATTATCCTTATAAAAAACAACGCAACTTGCATCAAAGTCTATTAATTTGTTCAAGAGACGAAACTTTGTTTCTTAATCACCAATTTCAGGATGAAAAATAATATTAAAAACGACAAAACAAACAAATTAATTCACCCGATCATCATCAATAAACATTTTATCGATATATTACCAACCAGTGATGTCATCAAGTGATCTCATATATAGCGATGGTGTGTGTTTATGGTAAGAATACCTGAAAATGGTGTCACTTACAGTGGGCGAGTCGCTTCTGATAGCCGCCGTTATTCGCTATAGACCTGTTTTTATGTTAAAATACCTTTAGGAGTAGCGTGAATTCGCCCAAATATAGTCATGGTAGATTAAGAATTTTGATTACAGTTTCGTTTATTAAAAAATGTTATTTATAAATTTGGAAATCTAAAAATATCGTTTTCTTTACATCAGACTTTTATTAGTTTCACTTATATTTATGTATGTAAAGAAAAAAGTCTTCAAACGAAATTTTCTTAGAACTTTCTGAATACCGAACGACTAATCTTCATTTCTTTGAGAAGCACTGTAGCACATGCGGCCTTTTCAGGGATATTGTTACAATCAAGATAATTTGACCAAAATAAAAATAATAACGTTGGCGCAGCAAAGAACTCATCATGCTTTGTCAGCCATCTGTAACTTCTAGTAAAGTGCATACTTTAATAGACCCATTGTTTAAATAACGACCACCTGTATACCTGTAATCTTGCTCGGTATCGTTCGTCTTGCACCACAACTCGCAAATTACGGTGTAGTTAAAGTTGGGCGATTAAGTGTGAAATACAATATAGTATGCCTAATAAATTTGTTTCTATCATTTGTTGTTTTTATTATAGAATATAGTTAGTGAAGACTTATGTGTCTGTCACAACCATATTGCCCTGAGTCTATCTGCTCGAATTATAAGTTGAAATGCGGCAAATTGGAGATTAAAAAAAATTCCCAAACTGTAAAGTGTAGAAAATAGAATTTTTTTTGTTTCTTTATTAATAGGTACATGATTTAATTAGAAAAACCTTGTCCAAAACCAGGTCCACTCGTATTTAAACCGTGATGTTCCAACCATTAGAATGAACTGTTTCTAGTGCCTCATTATGCCTCACGCTATTAATTAATTTAATACAGGTTAAGTGACTTTGAAAAGGTCTACAATTCAAACTGGTTCTCGAAAATCGTATTCTTCCCACGTAAAAAAACCTGCTCGCCATTTTTGACGTACAATAACAAATATTATGGCATAATTTTATTAAAATGTAAGGTGTGAAGAACAAGAATAATTAATAAGTGGAATTGTCGATATTTCGGCCATCCCACGTAACCGAACCATATGGTCATGGTAGGTCGTAATAATGTTTTACTTTTTTTTGAGATCATGGTCGAAAATAATTAGTGATAATGCCGAAAATGTTGATTTACATATCGGACTAAAGATTGCGTGGGACACATGTGGGAGCTCTTCACATATTTGCAATAAAGTTGTTCATATTTATATTATTTATTATGGGTGTTATTCAATTTTAAAATTAAACTACACTTTTCCAAAACATCCTAGAAGAAATAAAAGGAAAATTCGAAATTGACAGTAAACGAAACAAACTCAAAAATGAAAGTTGTCAACTGTTGTCGCATGAATAACGGCATGACATCTATGGAGAAGTGTATAAACGATTTAAAAAGGCAATTGAACTACTAGAATTCAACAAAAAATAATGGTAGATTACATATCCAGGTGGGGAGTTTCTTTTCTGTAGAGGGGCTGTTATAGCTTGACACAGAAAAGAAGCTTTCCAGCAAGGATGTATACTAATACCTGGCTGTGTAAATCTGGAACGAGACTTGATAATTTTAAAATTTAAGATTTGCTTACAGTATAGTAAGTATAATTTAAATTGCTAAATACTTTAAAATATAATTTCTTCCAGCGTACGACACACATTTACCGTACTATAATAATTTAAAGTATTGATATACAACCTACGTCGCCATCTATTTGAAAACTGCTACACTTTTAAATAACTGTGTGTTCGTAAAGATAGGAAATCTTTTCAAGCTAAACAGCGGCGTATCAACGAATAATAACTAACTAATGACATACCTACATTAAATACGTCTGTATGTACCTAGATAATTATAATAAATAATGATTGATGATATTTTTCGATAAAATTATTCCTGAATATATGTGTTTATACAGTATGTATATATTTATACAGTAGTTTAGTGAAAAAATCCAACTATAAACAGAATGGGAATTAAACAATAAATATTCTTATTTTATGAACAACTATATTGATGACCGCCATATTACCAAAGTTCTTACCTTTCTAGCCTGCGTCGTTTGCGTAAAAAATATAATAAAAAACAGTTAGAGAATAGGGGTAGTTGATTAAATACCGAATATATTACGCATGCTACCAGCTGGAATTTAGATGCTGCAGGCAGATGATTTTTTTAACGTTCCATTTTTTTTGTTTGCCAATTGGTAATGATTACTGCAAGAATATATATCTACTTTTCTTTATATTTCAACGAATAAAAAACTGGTTTCATGAGAAAAATTTGTTATTTTGTAATACAGAACTGTAACAGTTTATATCATAAAAGGAATTGAAGTGTTTTGTACACTGGTGGTCTTTTAAAACAACTATTCATTCCAGTAAGGAAACTAACCCTCCTTTAAAAGGGTGGAACATAATAAGCTGAAAAAACTGGTTTGTGTTAACTAGTATAGATTCAAAGTGGTTACTTTTTCAAGTTTGTAATATACAGAGTGTCCAAAAACTATCCTGTCAAACGCAGATACTAAATGTGATTTTATGTACGGCAGAGAGAATAATAATATGTGTAGTACTTCATATAACAATTTTTCCCAACGCCCTTCAGAACTGAAGTTTAAAGAAGGACATTTTATATAAAGTACTATATATTCCATCTCCCAATATATACGAAGTCCTGGGGCATCTTGTAGTGTATTTTATGTATAGTAACTTTTTTAAAAGTGTGCCTTTATCTTTTTTTCCAATTAAGTTTATAGAAACCAATTTTTCATATCAACTAATTCTACAAGCAGAAAATATTAAAAAAAACTAACCTGGAAGTGCAGAATTATTGTCCAAATTAGTCCCAAGGTTAATTTGGGATTCCCATCGACGATATCTTCTGACCGGATGTTGACCAATTTAACGTTTTTACATCGAAGAAAATGCAAAGCCGTGTCGATATTATGTAACATGTGAAAACGCATCTGACCTTTCTCTCTTGGCTGTAACAAAATAAAATGTTGGGTCATTGGAATTCACATTTAACATAGTCATGTATATTGAGCATGATAGAAATATTAAAAATGACAAAACTTACAAGTTGTTCGCCAGTTAAAACTTCCAAGAGAGAAATCAAGTTGTGTCCATTTCGTAAATCGTCGAATAGATCTCGGATTTCACGTCGTGCCTGCAAATAAATAAACGAAAAATTAATTTACGTTACTGGGAAATTTATATGTGCTTAAAAATGTGTCAAAAAAGCGAAAACACGTGCAGTATTTTGTTTAATTTCCATTTCAAAACTAATTACAATACAATATTAAACATAAGATGAGCTCACAAATGTTGACATAAATTTGGGTGTGTAGTCAGATTTAATAAAGTTAATGTGAAATGGACTATATGCAGTTTTGAGAAAAATATTTAGCCTGAACATTACAATTTCACAATGCTTTCCACCTGGTGGCTGATTTTGCTTGACAAGCGGGCAACATTTTTATATCAACCCCCGTACCAAACATCTAATTTGAATTTGCAACACATTTTCAGCATGAAAACTAACTTTTGGTCCTATATTTAGTTCAATTTAGACTTGAATTACGGCTTAATGATTTATTTGATTCTTTTTTATTTAGGTACATAACCCCACTGTCGTATACATTCTAATAAATCTCGTTAAACTATTTTAATTGGAACAATGAAATAAGAAAGTTATATTTATCTCTCGATCTGATACATGCATTTCGATCTTAATATGGCGCTTTATACCGCTCTTGCCAACTAATTAACCAGTGTGAAAATGCTGACACACAAACTCATTTAAAAGAAATTTTACATCCGAGAAACTTAGTTGAACATTTAAATTAATAAACATTAACTAATACAACCGTTTGGTAATACATACGTAGGAAAAATTATGTCAAATTCTTGTTGTTAAATTTTAAATAAGGAAATTATCATTAGGAGTTGGTTTTCCGTCTTTACTGAAGCAAGACAGGATCGAATAGATGAGCGAAAATAAAATTAGCTACACACGTGCGTCAGGGATGTCTATCCCTGTTATTTTAAGGGGTCCCTCGTATTTAATACGTTTAACAATACACAGAAATTATTTCATGTTCCATTTTTAAATGACATGTAAAAATAATTTAAATTCAATAAATAGCAAGTTTCATTAAAAATAAAACTAACAAATCTGGTTGATGTCAGCAAATAAATATCTTATTTTTAAACCTATACGGACTATCTATTTGTTGACAAAAAGGCATGCAAAAACGCACAAAGTCATGCTGTGACAACCACAAAAATGAAAATAGCACACGACCAATTGTTGAAACGTTGCCGCGTCAACATTTTTGGATTTCTTTTCAATACTCCAAGCGTAGGGTGACGTTGGTCGTAGATCTTTAATAGCTTCATTAAAAGTAGAAGTCTAAGTGGATTAGATGAGGAGAAACTAAAGTTCTTCTATTGACACTTCAGCGTACTCTACATGAATCACTTATTTGAGAAACCAGATAAGTCCCAACTTATGAGATATATAATATTATAAAACTTCTGGCTCTAATCCATCATCTACAGTTGGCCATAGAAGAATCTCTTCGTAGAAATTTTTAATTTAAGCCCAGCCAACAATGTGTGAATTTTATCTCAACTTTAACGTATAAATGTGGCCAATTAGATCAACCTATTTTAATTTCATAGTGTTCAAAGTAGCTGTGCAAAAATAAAAAAATAAATCCAAAAATACACTACTAGGTACTTATAGGGCACAAAACACAGCACAGTACTTACGGAAGGAGGACAACATGGTACGTTGTTTACTAGTACGCAAACGTGAAGACATGTATAGGTCTGAAATAGTAAAATTGTTAAAGTTTATATCAATCTACCAAAGCCGTAGCGAATTTTCCATTAAATTAATTACCCACCGCAAAATTTAATGTAATAAACAAGAACTCATTTGTCGCCGAATCGTCTAAATTGTTTGTCTTTTAAACTATTTTTACTTACAACAGAAAATGGCATTGGCCTTAAGAAAAACAAGAGGTTTCACCAGGACGGGCATCGACTTACACCTAGACGATGGCATTATTTTTAGTGTAGTGCCATTTCAATAATAACAAGCGAGTATGTGAGTCAAGAACATGACTACATGTCTTTTTCAAAGGGTAACAAATCTTCTGCTGTAAATATTATTTAAATTTATAGGAATAGTGAGAAAGAAAGAATAAAGTAATATGAGAAGATTTACAAGGATAACATTATTGGAAAAATAAAAAATAAAACATTTGAGTCGATTTTCCAAGTTGGCAAATAGAAATTTAAGTCGCGAAATATTTCCACACCAACCCCTTGGCTCAAAATTTCCAACAAAAAAAGAATTTAAACTTGAAAAACGCTAAAAATTTGTAGAATGCTGGGGTTTTTGGATCGAGAAATCGACTGGCTCTCTGGTTTTTTAAAAAACCATTTCTTCGCCTTCAAATTAATAGTGTCATGTAATTTTCGAAAAAATTTATATTTAACATAAAAAGTCTTGCAAATACCACAAAAATAAGAATTTTTAACCGAAAATCTAGAAGAGTAGTCTCAAAAGACCAATCTAATGGAAACAAATTTTCACAATGCCCCACCCTGATGAGTTGTCATTCCATAAATCGTGAAATTGAAAGTATCGAAAGTATCCAAAAATACCCACTTGTCTAAAATTTAAATCCTCAACCTCTACTTCCTTGAGCACGTCTTCCAAGTATAAAATCAAAAATATATTTAAGGATTCATTTGGAATTCTTAGTATAAACCACAACAACAAAAACAAAACCTTGTTCTACATTGAAATGGTAATAATTTTGGTTAGTTGCAGATTTCACTGGAAAAAATATGTGCTTCATGGTTTTAAACATGTTACTTTTATTGAATTGTAATATAATGAAAGTGAAATTGTGTGTCAACGTTTCATTGTAGGTAAATTAAAATTTGACGTAATTTTGGGCGAGTTTCATTTGAAAGTGTTGTGAAAAAATAAAACGTGACAAACTTATTTTGCAGATGTTGAATAACATTATTAGGTCTATTAACAAGTATTCAATTTATTATACCTTGATCTGTTTGAATCATTTGATATAAAATATTTATAACCACATTTAAAACGAGTTATTAAATATTTTATAACGACATTAATAAATTCAGTTATACATTCGTATAATAATTATATAACCTATTCGGTTATGCGGATTTAGTAGTTTGGAAAATAGCCAATATTAGTAAATACCTATACGGTAGAATCTAGAATATATAGAAGTAGAAACTTTGATAATTAACATTTTATTAGATAATATTCCTTAATAGTCCTAATAAATCGACAGTTATTTAGCACTAGGAAAAAAGTGAGGAGCTAGAACTATAAAGACAGATACTAAGAATTAATCAACTGAAATAAGGAGAACGAAGACGCTCCTTTGGGAAACAAGTCTGAAATAGTTTAGGTTAGGAGAATAGTGGAGGTTATGGAGGTTAATTCAATAGTTAGAGCAGGATGTAATATTTTCTCTGAAGATACAGCGTCTTTAATACAGAGAAACCTTTTTTTCCTTTAGTCCTTATACAAACGTCCTTTCCAAATGAAAATCAGACAGGTTTAAAGTGTTGTCCCGTTTTTATTTTTATTTAACGCGCCATATCCATCCAGCAAAACAGCTTAAATTCACATCCAATTATTAAAATACGGAAGCCCGAGTGAAACTTACCTTCATATATTTCCAATGCTATGAGGCGTGAAAACAAAAATAATTAATGAATCTTCTGGCAACATTAATAAGTAATATTTCAATGTCGTTTTTCAATGTAATTATTATCAAGCCAATGTACTATTACAGACCACCGGAGAAGAAATTCAATTATAAACAAATTTAGATTAAATAATAATTATACAATATATTTATTTTATTTGATAATTATGGGAAGATTCCTCGTAATAAGGGTTCAAGTCCTCTACAGGATACCTATTTCTCAAATGCATCTTAAACCAATCACAGTCACTGCGTGCAATCTGTCTTGGTAGAATTAGGGCTTTTTCAGACGGTGCGACTGCGGTGCGATTTTCTGTTTGCGGTATTATGCTTAAGCGACAAAAAAAACGGACGCTTAGTGCAGCATTTTTTAAAATCGCAAGACAGTGCGTTTGTTGGTCAGATACCTCCCGATTTTTTTCCGAGCGATATTAAACCAACCACAAAAATTAATGCAAATTTCCAGGCGTGTCGCTGCTTATATTACTTCTTAGACGAGCAAATAAGTAATCGAACGTTGATATTGTCATTCGAAAGTAGTTAAAAAATTTGTCTTCATGTTCTCAATTTCTCAAAAATAGTGTAAAAAGCTCCTTCGACGTATCTTACTTGTAAAAGTGGATGTCCAGTAACGTCGATTCACTCGATTGTTACATTCAGCAATAATTTTACGTTTCCTTTGCCTTCGATGTAGCAATGCCAATAAAATAATTCGTCTTATATTATACATGCTGCAAAGATCACCTGGACAACACTGCGCACAATGTTTTATTTTTAAATCGTTGTAGAAAAAATTGTATCGTCCTGTGTGAAAGCTTTCTGCGAATGCGATACGAGATGTTGCAAACGGAAAATCGCATCGCAGTCACACCTTCTGAAAAAGCCCTTAAGGGGTAATACCAAATTCGACCTTGCACAATTATGCTTTGTATATTTTTTTGTTTCCCTACGTCCTCAGGTTTAAGTTCACATAACGAAAATTTTATTAGAAATATGAAAGCTCCGCAACATGTAAGTAGCCAAGCGGTCCAAGCGGATTTTGGTTCACGTACTACTCTATAAGCTTCGTCAGTACTGAACTGGGAGACCGCAGAGACCGGCGAGCGTTGTATCAACAATGGAACGGCACGCGACTACCGAAACAGGGAGACAATGTCAGTCATAGAAGGATAGAAAAGCGAGAGATGGATTTTTATCCGATATTTTAGTGGTAGCAACCGAATTTCAATAAGGATTTGTTTGTACGGTCATAAGTAATTTGAGGATTCTGAGATTTTTATATAGTATTCATAAAGCTTCAAATTAGACTTCTTATCAATTAGTTTTTCCATTTAATCCATATTTAATTCTTTAAAAGGGCTCAAACTTTGCTTAATATGTGTAATTACCTCATGATTCGTATTTTTTTCAACAAAATTTGGTTAGCATTTCAAAGTTTTTATTCGATGAGTTCAACATTAATCTACATGATATATTTTTTTCTTAATTTTCAATACATCCATTACCTCAAAATTCTTTGCCAAAAATATTTCGATATTTTGTCAAATCGCTGCCGATAGATTCCCCTTAAGAGAAGCGGATCGTCCGCGCGGCGGAAAACTCGCATGAGTGCGAAGCTTCCAGGTCAGTGTGTATGATTCCATTTGCACAATGGAAACGAGTCCGAGGAGCTGTATATCCCGAAAACACTATCCAAGTCTATATAGTTTTCGTTGCTTGCTAACCTACATCTAGTTTTTATTTCAGTAACTTTTTTAGAGAAAAATATTTTGAATTCGGTATCACTTGTTCCGAGGGCTGTTTGACGGAAGAGTGATTATATTGTTAGTTTCTACCATGTTTCTGTCAAAACTGTACATAAATCTGACATAGCAGCCGGTACGAACCTGTACGTAAAGTATTCATTTATATCCTTGCAGTGATTTTATTGCCTATCATGGTTTATACGTTTTGACGACGTCATGTAAAAAGCATTCCAACCTCTTTTGTCTCTAATAACGTACTTACACGCACGTACGTATTGTTGTACTTACACAAAACGATCAATAGAGTCAGGAGAATCATTTAAATATATAGTAAGTTCCTTATCGGTTTTGTACTTTTAAAGCCAAACGAATACCACTAACTATTCTAATTGCAAATCTTATTTGCTAATTTAATTGCTCTAGCCTTCCTTTTTTTATTCCTTTCAACGGTCTTAAGCTATTATCGGTAGGAACTACATACCCGTAAAGTCGAACAATGGTGGGAATTATGACTTGATGTTACCTACACGTATAAAGGTAAATTCAACTTTAATGAGATATAAAATTTAAGTTAATTGAAATTTTATTAAAGTGGGAATGCGAAATAAGATATATGTACAGGAAAAAAATATTTCAGTGCATTAAATTATTTCGGGAAAGATCATATTCGAAATAGTCCTAGAAAGCTACCAATACTGAAATAATTACAATGTACCTACTAATGTTGATAATATAACGCCTCGGCAGACAACAATATTATCCTGAGGTGGGTTAAAGGACACGACAGGAGTAAAGGTAGTCGCATTGCCGATAATTCAGCCAGGGAAGAGGCTGGACTAAAAATTTCAGGACCCAGTGACCCTTGCGGCATGACGACTTCGACAATTGCGGAACTAGCCAAACGTTACGCCCATGCTCAATCCCTTAAGAAATGGGATGAAATTAAAGGATGCAATCTTGCCAGGATCACCCTGGGCGACCCTCGGAAGCTGGCGTCGACGAAATATTTGGCAATGACCAGGAAAACCTATGTTTAACAGTAGGATTTCTGACTGGCCACTGTCAACTAAGGAAGTACCCCCATACTATTGGGCTAGTGGACACACCTCTATGCAGGAAGATGAAACTGTCTGGAATGTCTTATGCGAGTGTCCGGAGTTATCGTCAATAAGAGAGTGTGTGTTCGGTGAGTCTTGACCTACAACTGCCGATATAAAGGAGATGCCTCCTAGTGACCTGTCCACCTCCCTGGGAAGGACAGAATGGACGATGATCTAGGAGGACAACTCCTCGGAGGATGTACAATGGGTCACATGTGGCCTAAGTGCTGTGAGCCTACACTCACCCTTCGTGCTTTACAGATACATATGTTGATAATTTATAGAATATTTAGATATCGGATTCTACTCTTTTCAATATTTTTCTTGTCCATATTTCCTTTTTTATTAATTTTATTATCTCGGAAGAGGTGCATCTCATAAAAAACTGAAAGAGAGCTCTATAATGACTTATTTTGTATAATGATTTAAAACGGTAGTTGTAATTATGTAATAAACAAAAATATCCCACCAAAGAGCAAATATTATAATGTTATTCAGTTGTTCTCACCTAGGTGTAATATTATAAACACTAAAAAAGATTCAATATAATTTTTTATAGATTTACATTCCAAAGAAGCCTACTAGTATTGACAGAAGAAAATTTTAAACAGTTATGTTTGTAGTCAAAATTATTATGCGTTCTTGAAATTTTTTATACCTTCAACATTCTAAATACCAACTTTATGCTGATGATTTTAAAATACAAATAGATTCAAAAGTTTTGCATCACCTTTTTCGGATGCGAAGGAATTTTTTTGCGCTAACAATTTTTTGTTGGCTTGTTTATCAATGTATACCATTTCAATATGTTCCATATTTTTTGCAATATACAGATGTTTACAGTTTTTTTTTGTAAGATAACATTTTTAGTGCGATCATTTTAACATTCAAGGCATTTGATTTTTACGATTTTAAGTGCAAACATGAATCGTCAAGTCATAAGTGAGATTAACCGTGCAAGAATAGTGGCTTTAGTTGAAGAAGGACATTCTCAAAGGATCGTGGCAAACAGAGTTGGCGTTTGGCAAAGTGATGTGTCTCGTGTATGAAACCGGTATCTCCAGACCAATTCTCTTCGTGATAGACCTAGAAGCGGTAGAAGGCGTGTTACTAATCAGTGGCAGAACCGCTATATCCACTTAACTAACCGAAGAAACCCGACCATGGCAATACCAGCACTCCAAAGAGATATGAGACATGCGTTGGGTGTTCAAGTATCGATCTCGACATTACGAAGACGAATACTTGCGACAAGTTCGAGGTGTCGCCGACCAATAAGAGTGCCCAGACTACATCCTGAGCACAGAGTTCGCCGACTACAGTGGGCTCAAGAACACGCGGCCTTGCCTGAAGAATTTTGGAATTCGGTGTTTTTTTCCGACGAGACAAGGATTTGTTTGGTACAAGATAGCCATCGAATACGTGTGTGGCGGGATCCAACGAGAGTTGCTCAGCTTGCCCATGCTCGCCCCGTGCCGCCCTTCAGAGGAGTAAGTGCTATGTTTTGGGCTGGTATCATGTTAAATGATCGCACAGATCATGTGGAGGGAACGATGACTGGTGATCTCAGAGAGATTCTACATCCTCACGTGAGACTATGGCGCGCAGCTGTTGGCAATTCCTTCGTTTTTATGGACGATAACGCCCGACCTCATCGGACCAGAGCTGTAAATGAGTATCTTGAAACTGAAGGGAGCAATCGTTTGAACTGGCCTGCCCTATCTCCTGACATGAATCCCATAGAACATGCTTGGGACATGCTTGCCAGGGCAGTGGCAGCACGCAGAAATCCACCCAAGAGTGTACAAGAGCTTGTTCATGCGGCCCAAGAAGAATGGCGAAATATTCCTCAACAGAATATCAATAATTTGGTAAACAGCATGGGAAGGCGACTTCAAGCTTGCATAAATTCCAGAGGTGGAAATACTCTTTATTAAAAGTTCTCATGCAGGTTCTCACTTAACCTTTTCTTTAAAAAGAATCAATTTGTATTTAATTTATTCAATTTCTAAGAATACTTTTTATGTTTAAAGCAAGTTTATTATTGGATAATAAAAATTTTTGACAAATATACACGTTTTTTTTTATTGAAACTAATTATTTGATTAATCTCTGATCCATTTATAATGAACACATATTTTTTTTCGGAGATTTAGGGTGATGCAAAACTTTTGAATCTATGTGTATATAAAACGTTGAGCTACAGAAAGGTGTATCTGCCATTCAAGTTTGGACTAAATCGAATAAATTACAATTGAATATAACTGTTGGATCATTCTTATTATAAATACTTTATTTTTCATCTTTTTTATCAGGAATAGTGTGGTTTTATTTCCTCTCAAGCCCAAGTCAAGTCAGTTTCTTAAACATTGAAAAGAACTATACTGGACACTGGCGTAATGAGAAACAGTAAACTACGACATGCCTAGGTCAGAAATAACAACCTCCCAATATATTATATATTAAGAATCATTAAATAAATAATATATTGCCTTGTTTGAAACAAATATATCGACCAAGTCATGCTTCTTTGTTTTTTTGTGTAGTAGCTTAACTAAGTTTAATTATAATTGACCTTTGTGACCGGAGGCATAAACGAGTATGGAACTTTCAGTCTGATGATTTGCTTATTTGTGGTTTTGCTTTAAATGTTAAATTTCAGCAGATGTTCAATGTTTATTAAAATATTTTAAGATGCAAGAAGTTGCGATTAACAAAATATACCGCGAAAGCTCTCCCACGAACAACATATACAGTATGTTGTTTAATTCCTTGATTTTTCCACTTCTAATCTACTGAAGGCTATTTATGTAACATTTAACAGTCCTCCAATGTCTAAATCTTGTAGCGTATTACCAAAAGCATGACATTTTAGAGCCCGTAGGCCAAACCTAAGGTCCCCTTCAAGTCTGATTTGTTCCCCCTATATAAACTTCTCTATCCCAAACAGGCTCTGTAACATTCTCCATTTTGTCGAGCAGCTTTTCTAGATAGACTGTGCACTTAATTTTAAAAGTAGGTAACTATAGTGACGTCAACTTGTGGTCTACATAAATGTCCTAGCCCTAGTCCATTCTTATATTATGATCTCTCTAATTTCGTAGGCTAACCTTGACATAAATGCTTTAAACTTGTTCCTATTTATAATTATTGTGTTTTCACATGCCTGAAGAAAAATCAATATAACTTAACTTGCATGTATAAAGTCCTTGAAATAATTCTAATTCCAACTAATCTTGCTTTAAATCTACCTTGATAATTTAGAGCTAAGCCGTTTATAATTCAGCCACGTGAAACTTGACATTGACAACTGGAAAATACGCAATTATATTTAAACGAATTAGCAATAATGAGAGTTGCCAGAAAGGTGGAAATAAAGCTTTAAATTGGATAAGTTTGGATCGAAATGATTATGGCTGTAATTGTTTCTGTGTTTTTATTGGAAAGAAAATGTATTTGACTCCAATATCACAAGTTGAATCGTATAAATTTAAACAAAAAACGTCTACAGCCAAAGCTGCCATCATTTTAAAATTTTATGTATTCAATTTTTAACAGATATTTTAAATTTCATATACATATATTCAATAGAGTACACGCATATTTCATATTTTGCTTGGATATTAATTTATAATAGTAAATATGATATCAAAAATTACTAATAATAGGAAATAAACCAGTTTCCATTCCCGAATTTTAAAATAAAATTCAAATTTCAATGCACTTTCTGACCACAACCCGAGGATCTCCGAACGCTACCGATGATACGTGTGATGTCATATCTCTTGTTTTACTTATGTCAATATGGCCGGTATTGCATTAGGTTATGTGTAGTTGTTTGTTCATATTGTATTTTAATCAACTATTAATTGCTTCATCGACGTAAAAATATCATTTATATGTTTGTTTGAGACCATTACGTGTTTTTGTGTGCTTTTTTTATTTCTAAAAGTCAACGTAAAGTGGAAAGTGGACATAAATAATCGATATTTCCGAGGATATTTTAAAACTTTTGGAAGAATATATTTTATTTACTAGTTCAGTGTTCAGTGACGATTCTTTCATATTTTGTGAGTAAAGATATGGCTAGCGAAGGTTTTGTAAAAGCACAAACTGATAACTTGCCCAAAGTAGACTCATTTATGCCGCTTGAATTTATGAAGTCAAACAGCCGCTTTAATGCAGAGGAAATAAGGAGTTAAAGCATTATCGTAAGTACGATTTAAACTATGTATTATTTATATAATATATACCAACCATATTTCGATGTGTGGTCGTAAGAAAATGATGTTTTTATGGTTGATTCCTAGGCATATAGGTTCATAACCTCAAACTATTTAAGAATAAAAATTACCAGCATAGATGAAGTAGGTACTTACATTAAAATGGTCTTCACAAACAAAAGTAATGCCCTTCTCTTAAGTGTATTTTTGCTTGCGCCACCAGGTAAAGTAACAAATATTTTGTCTGGAGTTTTAATAGACGTTGATTTACACACTGGAACAATGCAATACTCGGAATACAAAGTTTTTTTTCCGGCTTTTTTTTTAAAGCTTTCAGAAACAAATTAGGTCACAAGAACTCAGAGCGTGATACACGATTAAGAACGTAAGCAAATGACGCCACACCATGGGGCAGCCATCTTTATGACGTAAAGCGCGTTTTGGCGGACTTTCAAATTTTATGATTTTCAAAGTCGTTTTAAAAGTAAAGTTTATATTTTTTTGAAAAAATAGGCATGCAAGAAGACCTGATAAAGCGTCAATTCCCACCAATAGCAAAATTTATGCTTGTACCCTATTGTTGATGAATTTTTTTGTTGATGACTTTGATTTTAACAAAAGTATGTTACCAAAGTTATTTAAAAATAACTCTTACTATAATAATTATATAAGAAAAATTGAAACTATCAACTGTTCAATGTCCAATCTCTTACGTCTAATAGTTAAAAGGCAATTACCCGAATCTCTCAAATAAAAAAAATGTATTTTATTCCAATACAAGAATATAAGTTGAATGTTTAATTGGTTCATTAGAGGTTATTACCATGGCCTACTGATACTGATCAGACTTCGGTTATAACAATAACCAGTCGTCTCGAAAAAATGAATGAATTATGAAAGCATGTGAGAAATCTTATCGAGAGAATGTCTGAATAACTGAGCGGTGTCTGCAGAATTTATAAATATCGCAATTCTATACGGCAAAAGTTTACAAGTAGATAAGAGAGAATGTATGTTTTTAAGAGTACTTCAAGTTATTGACATTAACAATAAGCAAACACACAAAATAGAAATGGTATTATATATTCGTATCTCAAAACGTATTATTTCGAGCCGGTTCAATAGAATTCTTACAAACAATCGGACCACAACGTCTGCGACGCAGCGAGACGAATAGAAAAGTTGGCAAAAAGTTAGGATATCCGGAACAATATTTATTTTCGTTAGAACTCTTTATAACACTGCGCAAGTTAGTGCATTTTTTCACGTCCTGTTGATGTTAGATACGAATGTAAACGTTAAA
>CAJUYH010003018.1:0-26435 GCA_910591685.1 Galerucella tenella
TTTCATTAAACCAGAGCGAATTTAAGAGAATTAAAAGTGCATTGGAACTTATTTATCAACGACCTTTCTAATGTTTTTATTATTTTTAATAAACGCTATTTGGTAAGAAAGTTAGCTCGCGTTTGACAGTTTTGTTCAGGAATCCCTGTGTCGCATCTTATAAATAACACAGTGTATCTTTAAAATATTATAATATATTTGATTTCAGAATTATTTTGACTTCTTCTTCTTTCCATTCGGATAATTGAATTAATATTTCAAACGGGGATTCATACTTTCTGTTTCAGACGTAAGTTATAATAAAACATGTTTTTTTTTAATTCACTGTGTTTTTTTTTCATTTAAGGTAAATCACATGGTTGAGCAGATCGATGTAAAATCTCACATAAATAAAAATGAGAAAATTTCATGTGAAAATTCGAGAACAGTATCGGAGAAAACTGTTGAATCAGAAAATACTGAAAACATGAAATGGAAAATTGTTATCAATAAACATAAAGGTAATTTGAGTTTGAGTTTGACGCAATAAAAATTTTTGTACATTCTGAAAGTGGGGGATTAGCTCAAATTAATGAATTTACTGTGACCCAAAATTTAAGCTAAAATCGCTCTCTTAATAACTCACGACTACTCGAACCGATGAATCTTGCTGAACACTAACTTTAAACTTGCCCTTGTGGCTTTTAATTTTCTCCCTATTGAATTTTCGCTGGGTGGGCATTGCCCACCTCGACGAGCCGCCACTGGTGTGAACAGGAATACCTTGTAATATTTATAGGTACCTCCAAAATTAGACCAAATAAATGGAGAATTTATTAATAAGAAACATCTTTATGTGATATACTTCATACTTGTACTGCAGCTAAATATTCATGAACTAGTCATCAGATCAAATTGGTTGAAAAAATTGGCAATAGCATTTACCTAACGGAACGTACCCGTTTCGGACACGGACCGGTGTTCCGTGAATTATCCTTAATTGTTCTGTCTTTTTTTAGGATTAACGTCAAGTTCTGAAGAAAAATAATCAAAATGACATTTTCGTCAACCAGACCTTTCAACCATGCATCCTTTTTTATAATAATATTGTTTAATTTTATTAATGTGTACGGTTCTTCAATTTTAAATGAAAATGTAATAGGTATGTAAATTAATAATTTTCCATAGATTTCCTTTTGTAATTTTATTTGCAAGGTTTCTTAACTATATTTTTTTTAAATTGATCTTTATTAGAAACCAATATGCATACAGATCATACAGGTCTTATATCAGGCCATATTATAACGTTTATCTGGACACAAAATGTGCGTGGGAATTTCGTATTTGTGCATGATTTGTGCAGTAGGTAGCAATAATTAATTGTAGAGTTTTTGCGAGTTGTCACATAGCCAAGGCCACCATATAGGCACAATTTTGCAAGCTTACAGTCGCACTCATAAACAAATTAACAAAAGGTCGAACTCTTACCCATCTGCACAGGTCACAGTAGGGGTCTGTGGGTCACAGCCAGCACACCTAACCTAACCTAACTTTCAACTAAGAGTTGGTCAGTTAGTTATATTTACTATTGATAGAAGTTGCAGCTAACAGAACTCTATACCTTTTATATACCACATGTAGATGTAAAATACTACGGTATGAAGTTGTGGTTTTCGACTAGCGATACTGTACCAGAAGTATGGGTTTTATTTCTGTGGTTTGAAACCGTAGGTACATAACCACAAAATGATTTCGATCTTCTGTTTCTTCCAGTAGTCTACAGTTCATTCGTTTGTTGTTCATGCTAAAGGTGGAAAATAATTTAAAAAATGGACCTAAATTCTCTTGTGAATTGACGAGAAATTTCACTATTCAGTAGAATGACAGATTATATGCGTAGTATAGTCGAGGTATCCCATAACCAACGATTACATACACAATATTTCTATATATAATAATCTGACCAAATGAAACAAGTGAGGAAAAATACTTCCCATATAATATCGCCCACAATAATTTAGCTATTTAATACAGAGCGCTGGCTCAATAACATGCCGGCTGCTGGCCAAGTACTGCGTTGACGTCACGGTCGGTTATTTTCTGTCTAAGAACTCGAGGTACATGAGCCATCCTATTGTAGGAATAACTCTTACGTTTCTTTCATTGCAGCTACGAAACAGAACATTTGGATTGTAGTCATATTTACTATTTTACTTATCCTATTTATACTGTATAAATCATATCGTTTGGTTAATAAAAGCATGACATCTTCCAGTATCCATTTCTTCGTAGTTGCAAATCCTCCAGATAAGTTAACAATATTAGCCCGTCGAAGCCAAGTTAAAGTGTCCGTCAGTGAACATATCAAGGTATGTTTACATTATGTTAAAATAAATGAGATTAAAGCTCAGTAATTATCCCAGGTCTAAACTCTCAATTTCATTAAAATGAAAATGCTTTAGAGCTACTGCAGAGTATTGTATCCACTTCGTCGGTT
The DNA here is from genome assembly GCA_910591685.1 of Galerucella tenella. NCBI lineage: Eukaryota > Metazoa > Arthropoda > Insecta > Coleoptera > Chrysomelidae > Galerucella > Galerucella tenella. The sequence continues at coordinate 2,477 of CAJUYH010003018.1, forward strand.
AAATATCATTTGATATAAATCTCTCTCCATTGTTTCAGGTTCATGAAACATTATCCCTATCAAATGAATCCACCGAAGCACCTTCATCTGCATCATCAAACCCCTGTGCACATGGTCACCACCATAGCAATCCAGACATTATATCCGATATAGATATAAGCAGTCAAGAAAGTTGTTCTAGAAAAAGCAGAAAAACAAAATGGCCAATGCTCATTGAGAAAAAAGTTCCCTCGTTCGAAAGAAGACTTACTGAACAAATGAAAATGAAGATGATGCAGTGTCCAAATGAAGATATTGAGCCAAAATTAACTTTTTATTCAGCTAGAACTAAATTGTCTTAAAGTACCTATAGCGCAAAATGGATAATTCAATATCTGTAGTAATAGTTTATTGCAATAAAAAATGGATGTCGTCAATTAATTATTATTATCACAACATACTGTTTTTTGCTGTTAGTCGAATTTTGATTAAATAAAAAAATGCTTGTGAAATAGTTATTAGTGGAGCGCAAAGTGTTAGAAGAACAGATAAAACACGAAAAAATAAACGTTTTGATTTCATGTAATTTTCGGAAAAATGGATTAAAATAAAATTAATTGTGATAATTTAAAGCAATAAAATGCGAAAACACGATGATTGTTGGCATAGGCGTGCCTACAGGGGGGGGGCATGGCCCACCCTAATCGGTCCACCCCAATTCCTCAAAATATCAATCTATTAAAAACATTTCATCAAAATATTCCGATTTGATATTTGGCCCCCCTAATAAAAAATCTGCGCACGCCTATGATTGTTGGTTACACAGTTTCCATGAGCGTAGATTTTCCATCCACAGGCGAAATACTGGGTAAATAGTCCTTCCAACAAAACCACGAGAAATGTCAAAAAATAGGAAAGAAGAATAATAATAACCTGCATCTTAAAATTTGAGATTAAGATGTTCAAAAATCGAGAAATTGTATCTGTTCAATAATTAACTTTGTTTCTAGATAGATTTATATTCATTTACTTATTTCAAATATGGAGAGTGTTTATATGCTAAATAGAGTAGTACGGGTATTGAACAACTTAAGATTAGGAATTAATGCAAATGTAAAAAACACAGTGTCTGCAAGGTAACCATTTTTACTCCTAATCATTGTAATTGAAATATTAATTGCTAAATACATATCACTGAAATACCTACTTCGGTAGGCTTTTCAAATCTAATAGGAAGTCCTTAGGAAGTATTGAGTTGCCTATGATTCTAAGATATGGAATAGCTAGAAATGTGTAATTTGAATTTAATCAAATAATTGATGCCCAACCTAACCAAACAGCTTTGATAATTTGTTCCAGAAATTTTACAGTTAGTTCAACAAAATGGAGTTTAATGGAGTTTTTTGATGACAAGAAAAATTGGGGAGCCAGTGAAGTTAAATGTGGTAGATCTTGGACAAAAGAAGAACTACGTCTTAAATCAAATGAAGATTTACATAAATTATGGTACATGTAGTTCATGATTTTATAGATCTGGTTCTAATATTTCTTGTGTGATTTGAATTTTACTTTTACACTGTCATAAATCAATTATATATATATATATTATGAAGTCTCCAATTTTCAATTCACACATTCACCATTAAAAAACTGAAAAATGACTTGCTTATCATTTTTGTTTTGTTTCAGGTATGTGTTACTTAAGGAAAGAAATATGTTATTAACAATGGAAGAAGAATGTAATGAAAAAGCCAAACTGTTTCCTAATCCAGAAAGGTTGGATAAAGTGGCTGATTCTATGGAAAATCTTGAAACTGTGGTTAGGGAAAGGAATAAAGCCTATCATCAATTGGAAACTGGGGAGACAGGCGAGAGACCTGGTAGAGTAGAAACTGGTGCATTTGGCTTGAAATATTATTACAAGTATTGTGAGTACCCATTACCCAAGGAATTGAATTCCAAGTGGAGGCAGAAGTACAAATTTTATAAATATGACAAAGATGTTGAAGATTTTCTAATTAAATATCGAGAAAAGTTATATCTCAACAAAAGAAGGAAGGCTGTGTAAGTTAATTTTTTTTTAAATGAAATCTACTGCATTGTTAAGTAAAAGGATAGTGTCAAGTATCGCTAATAGTTCCACAATTCCCAACTTGAGATTTTTTATTTTTCAGCTCTACCATACAATGATAACTATTTATTTTTGTTTTAGGAGAGATTTCAATCATGTCATCGGATTACTCAATAGATATCCTAATTTAGACATGAGTGCTCTTAAGCAACAATACCCAGATGTTGATATTGAAAAAGCCAAACGAAGTCGAAGGTATGGTGGACATTATGCACCTCGGTAAAAGTTAATGTAATTATAGCTTATTATTCTAATAAAGGTTTGAAAAATTATTGGTGTATTTACTCTTTTAATTTTCCATACCATTAATCATGTAATTTTTGGGTGTAAAAAAAAGACCAAGTTATGTTATATTTTTATTTTTGAGCTAATAGAATGGGTCATTTTGTAAATAACGCAAGTCCTATACATATAAATGTTATATTAACAAATCAACAAACTGTTATTTTATAAAAGCACCAATTGAATAGAATACAATACCATAATATCAAAAAAAGAAACAATGGCAACAAAAAAATTTAATAAATTTCATTATATTGCGCCATACGAACTTGTCTATATGAACGGTACGTCCCTGATTCTCACAGTATTTCTACATATTTTCAAAATAAATTATGTCTATACTCAGTTCAGATTTACAACCAGCTATTATGAGAAATGTTTAGTTGGGTAAAAAATCGCAACTCCAAAATTTGGATTTTTGAAATCTGTCAATACTGCAGGAACCCAATATATTTGAACATGTTCGCAATAAATAGTATGAAATATATAAGAAATTCAATACAATGTTAAATATCAGGAATTCAGTGTGTAAGACTTCGCATAATTCAATTATTCATCACATCATAAAAACTTAAAATATTCCGAATTTAACTAACATCCTGGTACAGGATAAATGACTTCTTATAGAGTTTTAAACATATTTTTTTATTAGCAGTAGGAAATTATTATGTTTTTACTACCTACAGATATGTTCTATTACTACTATACACAACTTGGCAAATAAAGTTAAAAACCAATCTCAAGAAGGTCTTTATTAAACAAAACGCTTTATGATTTTAATACAGGCGTAGGTACTATTTTTAGATCACGTCCGTGAGATCCTATTTTCATGTGTACTTTTCCCAATCTTCTCGAAAAATTCCACATTGCTTTTCAATAAAGGAAAGAATTTTACCAATAATAAATCTTTAATTCTGCTTTCATTCACATTTGCACTGGAAAGTATAACTTTGCAGTCGGAAAAAACAAAACAAGCCCTTCGCTCCCAGCACCGTCTCGTGATAGTTTTTCTTTTGCCAGCACTTTGGCCTCTCTAGTGACACTAGGCACAGTGCGAAAAGAAAAAACAACGACCATCGCTCTAGGTAGATACGGGTGTTGTGAAACTGCAACAGGCAACAGATATTTCCGAATCCTAGTACTGATATGTGATATGTTTGAATCTGCAAATGCAAATGATCTTTCTTCGAGAAAAACGCAAGTAAATCTGCTCAGTTGACTGGCTCATAAACTGTATGTTATGTCATTGATTAAAAAATCAATGGTTATGTCCAGTCAATATAAATATAGAAACTTTTATAAATTCTAGAAATATTTTATAGAAACCGCAATTACAGAACAAAGAACTATGGACTGTTGTAGGTAAATATATTAAAAATTAACATGTGATTCGTAGACAGAGGCAGAGCAAATACAAAATAATAAAAATAAATCCGTAGTAGGAGATTACTATGAAATTATTATGTAAATGTTCAGTACGATAAATTAGAGTAGAGCAGTAAGCGCAAAGCTGCATAGTCGGAGAACCTGCGTAAACACTAGTGGCGCCTAGTAATTTTGTAAGTTCACACGTGAGCTCGAGTGGTTTACAAACATAATATGAATTTGTCCACGACCACCTAATAATAAGTCGATATTTTACCTCCTAACAAAAGGTATATGGTACCCATATATCTACTAGAGTAGATATGGTTCATAATACACTGGAGTGTATTATGGTTCATAATTCACGACTAGAGATGGGGGTACAATATGAAATAAACTTTTAAATCTGTGTATTTTGTTCAGGAAATTTGTTTCTGAAATATATCGTATCGATAAAATATCGAAATCTTTAGTATTGATACTTTTCATAACGACATTTTCTAGTATTAAGTATTTCAAAACAATATATTTATAACGGTACGTTGTATTGATACTTTACACGGTATCGCCCATCTCTATATATGTCAAATTATTTAATTTTGACGTTAGTAATACCAAATTGTTACGAACTTGCTATATTACTGCAACGATGAATTCATTGAATTCGGATAGTGGAAATGAACGTTCTTGTACACAAACTGAAATAAAAGAAAGCGGCGAAATTAACGACTATAGGACTGCTGCCAGAAAAATCGAAAGATGACTATATGTTTACATATTATAACTTCATGAACTGGAGGTTAGTTGACTTTTATTTAATAAAGAAATCAAGGGTCGTGGACAAAGTATAGTATTCTACTCGCAATTTATGTCCAATATTCACTCGGGTGACTTGCGCCCCTCGCTCGGGACGCAAACGTCACCCAGCGTGAATAATGGCTATCATAAATTGCTCGTTTAAAAATATACTATTATCAGTACGTGTTCAATTTTTTGCAATACGCTTTTAACGTTTGACATTTTTTTTATTTGATAATTTATCCATATTTCGTATAACTATTACAGTACCTATATAATATTTAATTTATCTCACACTGTAGATGCTTACTTTCACCACCATGAACGCTAGTGTCTAATAAGCAAGGTCACGCAGGTTCTATAGAACTACCTACTCTACTGCAGTTGTGCTATTCTGTGGTATAAGTACCTAAACCATAATGAAAAATTTATATTCGTACGTCCGTAACCGACGCGACTTATAACCGTTGTCGACTGACTATTACTTAAATTATTTTTAATAACTATGAAAGACAATAATCAACGACGGTGTTTAAAGAGACATGCAAGTGATTTGTATTCATTTTCGTGAGTTCGCGATGATGTAACCGAGTGACTCAGATAAAATAGTTGAAATGGTTTGAACCGAATAAATAGCCTTTCCAAGAGGGTAAGTTGTATATTTTTGCGCGATCGATCTTTTTTGTTTATTTACAGTATCGGTTGTGAGGACGGTAGGTTGTGTTTACTGGTTTCTAAGTCTAACACGTCGGTAAGTGATTTACTTACCGTTCAGACGTCGGTAAGTGAAATACTTACCGACGTCTTAGCCCTACATTCATTTAAGTGGTCCTAAATAATATATTACTTCATTCATTACACAAAAGGAACAAAAAAAATAAGAAGATTTATATTTTGTTAATGAACAGAGCCGAACAGAACAATATAATAGCATAAAAACAATTTCACCAAAATGCAAATTATATTTTAAGCTGATCGAGAAGTATAAATGTCACTTTTGAAATTTCGTTCATTTCGAAGAAATTTAAATTATTTTATTCGGAATTTATTTCAATACGATCGCACAAAAATGGTATAAGCATCTCGAACGTTAAGGGTAATACCGGTCTCCAGCAAAATTGGAACAACAAAACATTGCTGTCTACCGGTAAACAACCCTTACCGTTCTTAATACTTAATATACTATAACTTATTTATATACTGATTTTTGTTAATATTTTTAACCATTTCATTCGTAAACTATCGATATAAAATTTTTGTTGGTTGTTTTCTTGTATTTTGAATTCCATAATGTAGGTATGAATTATATAACAATGTCGAGTATTTCCGTGAACTATTAAACCAAAATGTAAAATTTATTGGAATAATTGAGAGTATTATTTAGCATTTTATACAATAAAAGAGTAAACAACTTAACTATAGTTTTGTTAGATACCAACTTGAATATATACATTGCACAAGTAAGAAGATATATCTGTAAAAAAATGCATTCGGTCTGCCCTTACTGAACAAAACTTTAATTTAGGAAAAATTAATAAATTGTTAGAGAAAAGTATGATCAACCGATCCTGTCACAATGGCATTGTTGAGGTTATATTGAAAATATAAGTACACAGAAAATTATTAATCAAATAGTGGTTGTATGCTTTCACACTACACTTGATCCAAAGGACCACAATAAAGGAGATGGTGGATAAAACTGAATAAAAAATTTCATACATTCCATAACAGTTAATTATCTCTTAAAAACAATCGATTGCCTATTTAAAGTCAATTTTGCTTTGTTGGTTTAAACTTTGTATGGCTTATTTCATAATAGTGTGACTGTTGTTGCTCTGTTTAATACTTTTAAGATCAATTTTAAAACAAATTATTCGTCTTTCATAAATACTGTTGATACCCATGATGAGAATTAATAGAATAAAGAATTATTACATTGCCACTTCGATTGATTTGCTCCATTTTCCTATTCATATAATATTGTTGGATGAACATATTTTGTTGAAAAATGGGAATGTAACATTTAGTAATTACTTATTCAAATATTACTAGTGAGGTGGTAATATTATTAATAATAATAATACGGTAGATATATTAGATGGTTTAAGAATACAATTAAACTTTACAAAAATATAACATTTCTTCAATGTCAATAGTTATTGGTGGATAAAAACATATTGAGAAATCAAGTATTTTCAATATTTTTATGTAGGTACCTAGAATTTGAAGATTCAATTTTTGGATGACATTTAAGGTTTAACATATACCCGAGGGGGAAACAGCTGACCAAAATTTGTACACTACCAACTTAAAATACCAAAAGTTACCAAAAGTTACCAGAAAATACCAACATTACCTCAAATATTACCACTCTTAACTCTATATGCGTATTAATTGTGGGACGTGTGAGAGACAAAGCGAGAAGATTTTAAAAAGTGTAAAAATCCGAATGCATGAAAATCGTCGATCAGAAGATGTGGTTGTGAAAAGGGTTGCGACGTTGCAAGATTTCCTCATAATTTTCCTTTTTAATTATCGATGCTACTGCGCACACGCATATTAAAAAAGCATCCTGAAAACTTGACGATATTACCACAAAATGACTATAAAAATATCAATAATACCAAATATTTCCAAATATTACCAAATTTTTCCGAATATCACCAAATTTTTCCGAATATCACCAATTTTTTTTTTAAAATACCAAAATATTACCAAAAATACCAAACTAGGGCTCACCAAATACCATCAGCAGTTTCCCCCTCGCATAAACCATACCTGAATGAAAATATATCTACATAAAATTTGAAACTGTCTTATTAATTTTGACAGTGAAAACTGTTCTTAAAATTCTAATGGCCTTTTTGTAAGTGTCCATTAGCTCATAAAACCTTTATCGGAAAATTGCCAATTTACTGACAATTTGTAGTGAAAATTCGGGAATTCCTAGATTTTTCCTAAAATATTGAGTTCAATACTTTTTGAATCACCTACCAAGTCTATAAAAATCAGATTACCACCCGCTGCGACTGTCTTCACAAGTTATCAATTGCATATACTTAATTCACCAGTGAAGAGAGTCGCAGTGGGTGGTAATCTGATTTTTATAGATTTGGTAGGTTCCATTGTACACCAGTGTGCGAAAACTGCAGTCAGCCCCAGACAGTAAGTAAATACTGTTAGAATGCATCCCCAACCAAATTGGAGAAGCAAATGATGCAAATTGTGATATATCTCACTTAAACTTTTTAAAATCCATACAGATAATGAAAAAATTTGACGTTCCATTCTTATAATTTTATATTTTTGGAAACTCAGAAGTGACTTGTTGTTGTTGTTGACTTTTGTAACTAATTTAAATTCTTGTTGTTGTGCGCTAATAATCCTAGTGATTGATGCGCATTATATATAATAAAAAAGTAACTTTTTTATATTAAATTTTCCAAATTAGTATTAATAAAATACCAAAAGCCAGATATTGATTTAATTTATCATTCAAAATTGGTTTATACATTATGTATAATTTTATATGTCCTTCAGAAAATCCACAAATAAATATGGAAAGATTGCAAAGTAAAATCCATTTATATGGGTTAAAGAAATAACAATTAAAAAATGTACCTATGCTATAAACAAATAATTATCATTGCAAACTTTATTATTTCTTCAAATCAACTCTCTGTTAAATCAAAATAAGTAATCACAGAATACCTTTGATTATTGAATAATACTAAACACTTATAAGCTTATCACAATAATTTCACACTGAATAACTGAGTTACAGTTAATTTGTTAGAATAGTAGTAAATACTTATTATTGAGTTAATTATAATATACCTATATCTAATATATTTGTAATGGAATAAAATTATATCAACTACAAAATTATTTCATTGTTTTAAGAATTCTTAAATTGTTATGGAAAATAAATTAATATTACTGGAAAGATAGCTACCAAACATATTCAAACTAACAAATTGCATCTACATGTAAACATCCAATAATAATACCAACAATGTATTCTGAATAAAACCCAAAAAATACAATGGACCCTTTAATTTAATTATTAGTCATGGGATTCCAATATTCAAGTTTTAAATGTAACCTTAGTAGGCATAACATCCATAAAAAGAAGCAAGGAAGATTTACTAAACACTTTTTAATTGCTAACTTTTTTCATAATTTTTTGGATGCCATTTCATGTATAATATTGTTCATGTTACATGCCCAACCAGTTCTATTACAAAAACACTTTTCAACAGCATCTGATAATAGACTAGGTTCATTTGCTCGTTAAATGTTCTGTTCCTCTCAGATCTAGCATTAATCTATTCATAGTTCTCAGATATGTTACAGTTCTTTTCAGCATTAAGCCTTATATTTATAAGAAGTAAGTTACAGTGGCGTAAATGCCTGGTATAGTTGGTAATGTAGGCCCCCACTCTTACAAAACATATGTAGGAATGATATCAATTATATCATGCAACAGAATCGTAAAAATACGTGGAATTTTTGAAAAATAATGCTATTTAGCTTCAAATTAGCCATTATAACCTCAAATATTCAAAGCACAGCACAAACCGTTCCCAGTGTTGCTTGCCATCAGCAGCTCACACTTTTGTCTACTGTTTAAAACGGAAGAAATGCAGTTCAATGCAATTTTTTGAAGTTACTGTTTTTCCAGGCATTCTTTTACTACAAGTTATTACCAGTAGGTAAATCTAACTTTAACATATCGATGGTATTTTTCCTAAAGGGCGAACGCGCCAAATTTGCGATTTTAAGTTTTAAGTACCAGATTATAGATACGGGTTCTGCAGACATTTTGACAAAAGGACGAACGTGCTCCAAAAGAAAGGGCGAATATCAAGTACTCCTAAACGGCAGAAGGGCGAACGTGTATTGTTTTTGTATTGGAATTATAACCTCACTTATTTCATTCAGTAAACGGCCACTTGTGAATGTGTTTTCTTTCAAAAAAGTGACAATTATGAATAAAAGAACCGAGAGAATATTGAATTTAGCCCGCGATGTGGATAAAAACAAAATCAATATATTAAGTGACATAAAATTGCCAGTCAAAATACCAAAAGTGGCTGAGAATTTAGGTTTTAGATGGTCAAAGTTTCTGTAAAATTCTCACAAGTCCAATTCCAGAGCTTCAAAATGAAGAGGTTAGTAGGTTTTCTTACTAAAGTATTTTTAAATAGACTATTGCACACAAAAATTTAAATAATGGATATACAGAGTATCCGGTTAAGCCCGGCGACCATCCACTAAAAACTAATATAGTCATTTGCCGAACTTAACTGACATACCAACATGTAATAATTTTAAAATCTTTTAGGCGCAAGTACTTTTAAACGATGACAATTTACTTTTCAATGCCAATTATTTTCCACCTGAAAATGTCGACACTTTCTTGGATATTCCCAACATGGATATACTTTTTTGCGAAAATTCTGATCAAGATATTGCGCACGGCGAAATAAACATAAAAAATAATCACATTATTGTACCAGACTTGGAGGTACTTATTTTAATGTTCCATGTTTATCTGGAATATACCATTTTTAAATATTTTGAGCTTTTATTTTATCCAATTTTTTTAACATTTTTACAAGCATTATTATTAATTCCACCGTGTAAAACTATTTGGGCGAATAAAGTTTATGTTTTAGCAAAAGGGCTAATGTAGGGCGAATAGTCATTTCTTCACAAAGCTTATCTGGAAAAAGGGCGAATATCCACACAAAAAACGTTTTTTTAAATTAACTACTTGAAAAAATTAGTATTTTTTTGTCATTTCAAGGTTAGTAATGAGAATTTGAACTGCTAAACTCATCACTCAGTAGTTTTGTCCTATAAACGGTTAAAATAATACCGAAAAACAGTTTTCCTTCGTTTTCTCAAAACATCAAAATGGCGCATTCGCCCTTTAGGAAAAACACCATCGATATACAATCTGTAGACGCTCTGTTTATTGATTTAAGAGTGTATTCAATAGACAATATCACTGCGAAAGCTTACTCTTATATCAGTGACAGCTCCTAAACGCTGAAAAGAACTATAGTGAATGTTTCTATCAACACACTACTCAAATACTTGGACCTTGGCCTCATGTGACAGCAGAACGAAAGAAACCTGTATGTTGACACATCTGTCATTGGAACAAGTATTGACAGGTTTAAGAGATTTAGAGAATCCTGTATAAAGTTTTATTCACAATACTACAAAAAGCAAATTGTATTTATATCAGTAAATGGGTAAATAATGTAAAATTTCCTCTGATACCAAAAAGAAGGTATATTGAAGTTAGGGTAAAAAGTCCCTTGTTGTAAAAATCAAATAAAAGAAGAAATAATGTGAACTTTTTCAAATATAATTGCTTGGTATCCCAAAATCATCTTTTTTTCGTGATTCAAACAATTTTCGAAAAATTAAATTTATTCCACTACAATATTAATATCTGGTTACTAAACTATAAATATCCACAAATTGTATAATCAGTGTTTTTGTCTACATGTGCATATTTTTATATCAATTACAGAAGCGTATTTAATAAACAATGTTAAGGTTATTATCATTACACTATCTTCATACATATCACAATATTCCTTATTAGATGAAAGAAAAAAAATGACTAGAAGGGATATAAACTGTTCAAAATATATAAACATTTTTTACAATAAATAATTAAACTAAATGGTAAATTTATTATATATACAAATTGTCTAAGTATAAAAAAATATATAGCTGGTAAAAGTTTGGGTTCCATAATATTCACAATACATTGGATCTTTTAGTATTTTCCATTGAAGTAAAACTGATAAATAGAATTTCTGTGATCATATTAAGGATCTAGCCGGATAAGAAGGTCAAATCTGCTCATAACTCATTTGGGAAACTAAAATAAGCCATTTTTCATGCAATCACTACCCAAAGTAGGCTTTTGCACACTCAAATCTAACCGCAAAGTTGATGTTTTCCGCGAGTTGTCATAATTTGACATTATTGGCGCTCTTAAGCAGAAAGTAACTTTGGCGCACGCCTAATTTTATTTATAGTTAAAAGTGAGGTAGTAGTTATTTTAATATAAACTGTAAAATAAATAAATATTTTAGTTGATTTTCTAATATGTTGAAGCATCAAACAGTATTTTCCGTAATAATTTAATGAGAAATAGGGAAATCTAAAAAATATCTGACATTAATGTAATAAACACGTACACGTTACACGAAACTGCAATCTGAAAACTGCTAAGTACAAATTAATTTTATTTTGGTGTGATCGTAGAAAAAATCTTGTGTGCATTTCGAGCAGAAAGTTCTTTGGTAGCCTCGACAGATTGCAACTTTCAGTCTCGACTGCCAAAGTACTACTTTCTGATCTTGATACACAAATAGCTATTGTTTGGCATAGATAGACAACAACCTCTTCTCACAAATTTTCTAGCCCCCTGGATAATGAATCCTATAAACTGACCGAGATATCGTTAAAAGACAGATAAACACAAAATGGTGCTTCATGGTGGTCTGGAGGTCTGAAAATTTTGGAGAATAGGTTTTTGTCTACGCCAAACAAAATGGCATTGTTACTATCCCAAATGAGTCAGGGGCAGACATGACCTTATCCGGCTAGACCCTTTACACATGAGTATCATATCTGTGAGACTATTTCAACATTTATAGTTATTCATGGAACTCCAGGAATATGTATGCTTCAGCCAATTAGTTTTAGTAACAAAATCCATAATTTTTGTTATATAACATGTCCTGACTTCTTCTCTATTGGGCGGAGTAGAATTCAATGTGACCTCTGGCGGAAAAAGTTGTAACTGTCGCAACGAGTAAAATAATTCGTTTTGCATTGTTTTTGTATTATATGCAAATCAACGTAATTACCGTCAATTCGTACTTTATTTGTTTAATTTTGTGTCAGTGACAAGTTTAAAACTGTGTTTTTCCATTTAACTCAACTGTCATTATTTCTGAGGTAATATTCTTATATAATCAGAGATATTATGGAAGAGGTTATGCTATTTTATTTTTTGTTTTCATTGCTGATCAAAGAGAAAATAAGTCGGTATTAAAGATTTAAAATATTACTCAATACAAACGTACCTTCCCCGCAACTTTTGTAGATATGACTATATCAAAAATGAAATAAAAACACGAAATCAGACCTAAAACTAAACAATTAATTGAACGCTTGTTGTACTTTTCACAAATATCAACCATACCTATTACTCCAAAAATAAAAATATTAGGAGTCAAAATTTAGTTTAACAACACAAAATTCTAAAGCAGAATCAAAGAAAAAGCAAAAGTTTTACAAAACACACAATGAAAATAACTAAAACAGCAAAATAAAACCACTTAAATATCAAAGGGCTTATACGGCAGTTGATTTGTTTTACTCGTTGCTAAGATGATGTTGACATTTCAGAGCGCTATCTATCGAATTCTACTTTTCCCAATACTTAAAAATATGTTGCGTTCTATACGTTTGACCCTTACAAATATTTTATTCATAATCATCTAACCTCTCTTAGATCAATCTAGAACCAAAAAGGTATTGAGGTTTTGATCAATAATTGACATATCCTCTTAAGGATCCAATATGCTGAGAATATTTTGAATGCATTGTATAAAGTAGAGAAAAAATTAAATTGAATAATGGTGATGATTACACTTACAAGAACTGAAGTAAAACTGTACTAGATATAGACGGCCAGGTTCCAATAAGAGATGTATACACATCTACGCATTTTTTACTCAATGGGTCTGTTTCCGGAATCGTATTAAGAGGAAAACTGTCTCCCTAATAAAAAAATAACAACTTATTATTCACGCTTTTTTCATCAAGATCAATGTAGTTGATATGATACATTGATTTTTCTCAAATATAGGTAAGGTTCACAAGAGCATTTTGTATTTTGGATCCTAACAGACCGAATTTTTGTAAATGGCCTACCACTTTTCTACTCACTAGAATTCTCAATTTCACTCGCTAAGGTAGCTAGCAGGTGCGAAACATATCGATCCAGTTAAAAGGGTTTTAATAAAACTTCAAATGCCTTACAAATTTGAAAATTACTTTTCAAAGAGTAAACTAAGAATAAACATCTAATTATCGGACCAAGTGACAATTGTTACAGGAAACTGTAATTAAGCACAACACAATGTCATTTATTGTCCAAAGTAGAACAAATCAATTTTTGCTACTAGTTTCGGTACGATATTACCATTATCAGGCTTTAAATAACTGAGAAAATACACTGAGAAAATGAAAAAACCGTGGCCAATTACAAACATTGAAACTGTTAGGTTCTGAAATGCAAAATGCACTTGGGAACCTTGTCTAATATTTCTTTCCTCATGTCAATTTCCATTTTCGAGGGGTGCGTTCATAAACGAATGTACAAAGTAACACTTTACTCTGCAATGGAATTGGTTGACATTTGAAATGGAGCACATTGAGACTCGTGATTTATGAACGCATTATGGTAACATAACTGTCAAATTTTAATTAATTAATCAGACATCTCGTCGAGTTATAAAATTTGTAAGTCTTGTTGTTGTTCGTTTCCACAACTTTGTTTATGTTATTTAATTTTCCTCTGTGCTTTTGTATCGACTATGATGAACCAAAACCAAAGTAAATTTGTAACATTGGCAGCTGCATTAGGTGCAAAATATCATTTATTTGATGATATTGACGACGAGAGCGATATGACGACGAAGCAGAAATTTTAATAGTTTCTGTTGGGAAAAAAAAGTTGCGCCACAACGAATAGAAAATTATGTGGAGATTGTATTGAAACGGTTTACACATAAGCAATTCCAACAAAACTTAAGGATAACTATTGAGAAATTCAATATATTGATCCATATTATGGGATTAATCTTGAGTTCTTTTAAAAATTTTGTATTTGTACTTTCTTGTTTCTAGGTAACCGGTTACAAAACCTAAGTCTTATTTCACATTTTTGAAGAGCGCAAACTCGATAAAATATTACCACGCTCCATACCGCGGTCTAGAAATGTGTACATTGGAAATGTCAAAGTATATTTATGAACGATAGGAAAGTAGTCACAGAGTAACAAAAATTTCATTTATGAACGATGGTTGTCAAAAAAGTGTGAGAAATGTGTACTCTGTAACGTTTATGTACGCACTCCTGAGTGATAAGAACACACCAAGACTGTTGACATTTTTTAAAGCATATATTCAATCAAAATTTGCCACATCATTCATATCTATGGTGAGTTGAATGTTATTGAAATATTGCTCTAGAAAGCTAAGATCCCAAAAATTGAAAAATATATAGAAATATACATCATCGAAATAATATTAAAGTCCTAAAAATTAGATTGTGTAATGTTTTACTAACTTACCGATTCATTATTGTAATGCCAAAGGTTCTCAAGTGTAGATATGAATTTTTCCAGTTCTACATTAGTAGAAAAATATAATATCCAATCTCCGCTATATTCATGTACCTCTCTACAAGCAAATTCCTGGAAATAAATGCTTAAAATTATCAAAGATTACAAAATAAAAATATAAGATGTTTCACTCCAGGGCGGTTTGATTCAAGTTGCTGTCCCAAAAGGACGCCGCTCTCATAAATTATGTTTACTACTCGCTTTTGTTGTCAATAACGAGACCGGTAGATACCAGAGAAGTTCGAGAAGCTTATTTTATTTTAAGCTATACAGGGGTAATTAGAGAAATATATATTTAAATTAATAGGATTCTTTATCACAAAGGTTTATTTTTAAATGTTAATTATTTCGAAAAATGTTCGGGATATGAATTTGAAAAGGTAAGTAAGAAATAATAAAATAATAATCTAGCAGATATTTATCACAAATTCAATTACATATACTCATTAGCCACCAGAATAATAGGGCCACTAAATCTTAAATTTTTATCTTTAAATAACGCGTATTTTTTGGATTGACAAGGTTAAAACAGTAAAAAGAGAAGCAGCTGCAGGATACATTTATTAAAATTTTTTATAAATGTTGTGAAATACCAAGTTTGGAGTTTGGTTTATGTGTTAAATTTAATCTATTGTCTTTCAAATCTTTCAATATACATTTGAGAGTAAAATATATACGGACTCTGGTATAGAGACTTGCATAATATTGTAAAGGAAATTGATTACATGGACGATGAAAAGAAAATTTAGTAAATTCGTTCAAAAGGAAGTGACCAATTCCACTTTGGTTAGCTATAGAATTGAATTTTTCTGTTTTCTTGCTTAATGTACTTGTTTATATAATATCCTTATTATAAAAATAAATCCGTAATTTTGTGTTAGCAAATATTACAAAATATTTAATGTTTAAGCTTTGCTATTAAAGAGAAAAATATTAATATGACTTTTTGCTCATTTTAACAATTAATTAATAAATTTAAAAAATCTATACAACATAAATATAAAACACGAACAACCAATAAACACCGTTCTAAAATAACAGCGCTCGACGGGCGACGTCCGGTATAATATGCCAAATTAAATGCAAGTAAGGACGTAGCGACGTACTGTACCATCCAAGTCACCAGACAGTCACCAGCGGCATCGGTGCTTTACGCGATAAAATCGAACGAGTGAAACATCTTATATTTTTATTCTGTAATCTTTGCAATTATCCTTTGTACATTTTTTTTATAAAAAGAGTATATTTGATTCTTGAAAAGTATCTACTATGTAATTATGAAATGAAACAGATCAACTGTTTTTTTTAATAATAACCTAATAATCAGGGTCAATTCTTTGAACTTAATTGAATATTTACAGAAAAATAGGGAAATGTAAGTGGTCTTGCCAAATGTTGAGAAAATGGTATTGTCAACAACCCGAGCACATGTAATTACTTACCAGTATACACCAACTTTGTTCAGCCGATGGCAAACGGAATGCTGTTAAATTCACTATTGAGGCACACGACAAGGCTTGAGTTCCTTTGGTAGGTTCATGGTGACTTCTTGCTGTCAATAAACTGTTTAACATAATGGGAAACGCTTCTCTGACAGTCAGGATGTGTTCACTGGTCATCAACAAAGAACAGGATTGAGTTGGATTTTTTTCTCGTTGATTGTTGTACACCTAGAATTCATATAAAAGCAAACACACTTATTAGAAAGATATAAAATTGAATGTATTAAATGAATGAATGAATTGAATAGAGAGATAGATTTTGACAGGAGAGAAAATTCAAATATATTGGACTGAAAAGTATAAAGAAGAAAACATTCAAATAATATGAAAATGAAAATAGACTACAAATGACATAATTGGATATTGGAATCATTGATATTATACAAAACAGGAAAGTAATATTTCAAGTCAATTTTGAGTAAATAAAATAATTAACATTTGGAAACAATATTAGTAAAAAAAGTTTAACAAATGAAGAAATGTATAATAATTGATGTAAAATTTTAATTTTTATGAATAAGACCGGCATAGTTGATTATTTGAAAGAGTATTAAATAGTTTAATTTAAAATTATATGAAAAATTATTTATAATTGCTGAAAAAATATCAAGGATCAACGAGAGCAGTTATGAAAATCAATGTAATATACATGTTGCGAAAAGTCTATTCGAGTCATACCATTTAAACAAGTACGACAAGTAAAATATGAGAAAAACTACTTGAAAGAGAGAGAAGAATTGTGGGCAGTTAGCGATGGGCGTATTTAGTTCCAGAGGCTGGAAGAATGTTCATCGCCCCCCCCCCCATTTTACACAAAATATCATTTGTACAAATTAATCTGCGCTTCTGGCAACAGCGGTTAAAATAGGGGGGCGATGAACATTCTTCCAGCCGCTGGAACTAAATACGCCCATCGCTAACTGCTCAAAATTCTTCTTCTCTCTCTTTCAAGTAGCTTTTCTCATATTTTCCTTGTCGTACTTGTGTAAATGGTATGACTTGAATAAACTTTTAGCAATATGTATGTATAAAGATCAAACAATTGTAGACTGATGTATTAGAAGGTTAAAAATATTTTGTACTGACCCCGCTAGCTGCGTGTACCAATTCTTGTAACCATTCACTCGCCACGTATTCGTTTGGCGCAGCCAACAGTATACTCTTCCCATCGATGATAACTTGGAAAGTATGCGGCCTAGCACTATTCGCAATCCTTCTAGCACCTTGACAAGAGCCGTTAATTAGAGGGAACACCCTCATGGGTACCCTTTGAGATGGCGAAGATAACATGTACAAAACACCAGCTCTAAAAGTAATAGTTATTGTTAAATACATTATTTCCATCAAGACAGTACCACTAAAATTAGTTTAGCTTTCGATCATTCGACCTGACTTACTTTAATATGAAATATGCAGTTTCCCATCGAGCGGATTCTGTTTCTGAAGTTTTAAACATCAAAGGTCCTTCTTTACTAGGCCCCAGAGGGGTAGGATCTAGATCCGAAGTACAATCTTGAACATTTACAATGCTGTAATAAAAATATTCTTCATCCTAAAAATAGAAATTCGGAATAACAGTTTGTACTACAAAACTGGCTGGGATTATTGGAGTTGAAAGTTATCAAATGTCATAATATAATAATGAAAGATGAATATTGCTCATCATTTGTGTCACAAATAATAACGAAAATGGAAGAAGAATGATGGTCGGTTCTTGCGGTAATGTAACCTCACTATAGGATAATAGCAAAGATTACAGAATAAAAATATAAGATGTTTCACTTCAGGGCGGTTTGATTCAAGTTGCTGTCCCAAACGGACGCCGCTCTCATAAATTATGTTTACGACTCGCTTTTGTTGTCAATAACGAGACCGGTAGATACCAGAGAAGTTCGAATGACTTATTTTATTTTAAGTTATACAGGGGTATAGCGAAATATATATATATATATATATATATATATATATATATTCAAATTAATAGGATTCTTTATCACAAAGTTTTATTTTTAAATGTTAATTATTTCGAAAAATGTTCGGGATATGAATTTGAAAAGGTAAGTAAAAAATAAACTTGAATTTTTAAAATGAATCAATTCACAGTTTTTATCCAGCATCTTAGTAATTTTGTGATTTTTATTGATAATCTAGCAGATATTTATCACAAATTAAATTAAATATACTCATTAGCCACCAGAATAATAGGGCCACTAAATCTTAAATTTTGATCTTTAAATAACGCGTATTTTTTGGATTGACAAGGTTAAAACAGTAAAAAGAGAAGCAGCTGCAGGATACCTTTGTTAAAAATTTTTATAAATGTTGTAAAATACTAAGTTTAGAGTTTGGTTTATGTGTTAAATTTAATCTATTGTCTTTCAAATCTTTCAATTCAACATTTGAGAGTAAAATATATACGAACTCTGGTATTGAGACTTGCATAATATTTGGAAGGAAATTGATTACATGGACGATGAAAAGAAAATTTAGTAAATTCGTTCAAAAGAAACTAACCAATTCCCCTTTGGTTGGCTATAGAATTGAATTTTTGTGTTTTCTTGCTTAATGTACTTGTTTATATAATATCCTTATTATAAAAATAAATCCGTAATTTTGTATTAGCAAATATTACAAAATATTTAGTGTTTAAGCTTTGCTATTAAAGAGGAAAATATTAATATGACCTTTTGCTCATTTCAACAATTAATTAATTAATTCAAAAAATCTATACAACATAAATATAAAATACGAACAACCAATAAACACCGTTCTAAAATAACAGCGCTCGACGGGCGACGTCCTGTATAATATGTCAAATTAAATGCAAGTATGGACGTAGCGACATACTGTACCATCCAAGTCACCAAACAGTCACCAGCGGCATCGGTGACGAGATAACAGTGACATTTTGTAATGGATGTATTGTCGATGAATACTTCCGTAGATTATAAGTGTGGAAGAATCTCTGAATAGATGGTGTTGTGAGTCACTTGGAGGATCATCTCAAGAGGAATGAAACAACTACTTCTAGCACTGGGACATGTTTGATTTATTTATGAAATAGATTACACTACATTACTACATACTAAACTAATACTATGCATAAGTACCTAGCCGTATAGCATACTTATACATAATGGTTAATTAATTACTAGTAGGTGACTATTCAACTATATAGAATAGTCTTCTTCATAGTCCAGTCTATAAGTTGAAAAACGTGAAAAATGGAGATAAAGCTCCTAAAAATATGAGCAATAGCTCATTGGATTCGGAATGACCTCTAGAAAAATGTGTTTTGAGGATTTTACTGCACGTAAAAAATTGCAATTGTTATTAACAAAATAAGATGAAAAAAAGAGGTATTTAGGTTTTTGTTAATAACTCGTAAACTATTAATATTTACGATATTTGGAAAAAAGGTCCTTAAAGAGGAGGAAATTTCCGAAAAAAAAAGTTCCAGCTCCCGGAACTTTACCGCTATTATTAATAGTTTTAATTTAACGCTGAAAATAGGGCTGCGCGCAGTGATTACGGCATGGATGCTCTGCCTCTAAACACGGCGTACAACAGAAAATTATTGTTTTATAGTAACAAATATGAATTTGAAAATTTAAATAAATTATGGTATCATCCAGATACTTGAAAGAATTTATGCCCGTTGGAAAAAAAATTTTAAATCAATTTTTCAAAAAGTTATGCAATTGTTGAATAACGAATTTTTTTCCTATCTCCGTATTCATAAATGACGACATAAAAATTTAAATAATGAACCTAAAAATGTTTGGCTTTGCTTCTATATATACTTAACAAGATACCGCGATAAAAATTTATTAAAGTTAATTATTTTGTTATTAATAATTTTTTAAAGTTAACAAAAGTTCAAGAAATGTTATTGAAAAAACTTTTTCAAACAAATGTTATATTATTGCGGTTTTCGTATCCAACAATGGCATTAAGTATCATTGGAAAAAAAATGTTTACATCATTTGTTAAGAAAGTGTTTATAAACAAATAGATAAGTTTAACATTCAAAGACATTTTTTTTACCATTATGTTGTCTTGAAAAATAATGATTTTAAAAAAATATTATTAATTGGCATATCTTCATAGGCACCATGCTTGAACTTGACAATAACCTTCTTTATTTATATTTATATAATAAAAATTTTCGAACGTTTTGTTGAAATAAGATCAAGGGAATTTAATTCTTATTTCAAATATTTATATTATACTATATTATTATATAGGGCCAAAAGGCATCACAAGATGGCGGTTAAAAAAATGGAATTACTAACATAAAAAGTAAAAATTCCAGCTTACCTTATGAACAGAAGTACTTTTACAAATGGATCTTCTTAAATTCACCATATCTCTCATAGTAAGTTGCCTAACAGCCGACAACCGAGGTTTATTTGTATCTTTTCTCATGGCTATTTCTAGCTGCCCTACCAAATCACCTGTCAAATTTGTACATCCTGTGCTAACAAGACATTGCATTTCTTTGTCATAATTCGAAAAATGGATAGTTTGTCCTTGAGGTCCGATTAGAATTGTGTCTAAGTCAGTATACGGTAGGACGAAATGGTTGGTAAAAGTACCAGTTGGTTTTGAACTTGCTATATACAGCGTGTTGTCCGTTAAAATTACTAAAAGAGGTCGAGATTCGCCATCAGTTGTGTACGCGCTTCTTACGTGAAACACCTAGAAATCATAAATAGTTAACATAAAAGTTTATTTCTAAATACAAGGTGTTCGTTTAATACGTTATCTAGAGTTGTGATAACTGATAGCAAATTTAAGTTTGGATATTGAAAAAAAAAGTTGATAGAATTATGAATCCATAGTTTCATTAATGCAGCAAAAATATATGCAAAATCAGAGAACATCAAAAATGTACCTGTAATTTGGCAGGTCTGTTACGATTCAAAAGAAAAATTGGGGTGAAAGAATACTTTTTCAGAATATCAAAAGAATTATACGGTTTTTTGTTCAATATAATGTTGCCCCTTTCATTAATTCTTTCTCTTATTTTCTGGGAATCAAACCACAATGTTTTTTATTTTTTATTTCGACGTTTCGGTAGCGTTCCACCTACTGTTGTCAAGGTTAACTAGTAATCAATTCAATATTCGAACTAGCTTCAGATTTAACAATACGTTGAGATCTATACTAACAAAAACGAAACCAATAAATGAAGAACAATCTTCAAAAAATTGCATATATCAGATATCTTGTGAATGCGACAAATTCTATTTAGGTGAAACATCTAGACCATTGAAAGTCCGAATAAATGAACATAAAAAGTATATCAAAGATAGGGAGTTCTTTAAGTCAGATATTTGTAAACATGCTTGGGAAGAGGGGCGTAAAATTCAATGGAATTCTACAAAAATAATATTGAAAGAGCCCAATAATAAAAGACAAAAAATCAAAGAAAGTGCTTTAATACAACTAAATGCAGATAAATGTGTAGCTAGTATTTCAGCCGATCAAATTTGGTTACCAATATTAGAAAGAGAAATGTCCAATAATCAATTACCTGCGTTATCAGGATAGCAGCAGTTTTTATCCAGGTTTTCTCATGATTTATCATTGGAATAGTTGTTAATCGATACACACTTCAATACACAAAATCACCAAACTGAGTTATACATATTTTGAAAACAAAAATAATCATACACAAAAAAGTAACAACAAACGCGTTTTATTAACATTTCCAAAATAAGCGAAAAAAAAGCGCTATCCCAATAAACACCGTTCCTGGAACGTGAACTTCACTAGATTCCATTTCTAGTAGACTATCATATCGTTAGAAGGTCATAAAATAAAATATTTTATTTCACATTTTACCAGAGATGTGATCTACTATGAATGGACCTTAATAAAATTTGACAAAAAAGTTTTGTAGGTTTAAACTTCAAAATATTATTGATTGTCTAGTTGTCATATTTTTTCGTTGTGTCAGATAGGGATCAAAAACTTTTTTTATTACTAGTCAATCTTGACAACGGTAGCTGGAACGCTACCGAAACGTTGAAATATAAAATAAAAAACATTATTGTGGTTTGATTCCCAAAAAATAAGAGAAAAAATAATAAGTAATGCCTTACTTACAGAAGATATTTTCATTAAATCATTTGCTCAACATTCAAGGTTCTTGTTATTTGATACTATTTTCTTTGCACAAGTTGATTTAATGTCTAATCAAAAATGAATTTGCAAAGAAACAGAGTACTAAATGAACACCTCATGTATCTAGTTCAACAAAAATTAACACACTGATCTGTAATTATTTAAATTTTGTAATGATAAATACTTACTCTATGTAACTTCTCGAGCCTATTTCTAAAAATATCTTTCCTAAATTGCACAACCATCTTTTTATCTAAACTATCCGAGTAGTTTTTGGCATTGTTTCTACCCGCAGCAACCTCTTTCTCTAAGTCTTGATCAATATCTTTACATTTCGGAACCTCTTTAATACCCTTTATGTACAAATTTACTACTCTCTGTGTACTTTTTTGTCTACACTGGATTTTAGCATCCAACATCTTTTTCAACGTCACGTTTTTCAAGAATCTGTTGATTAAGGAAGATTTTGAGCTTGAAGATTTTAAATAAGGTAATGATTTAGCTATGTCAGCATCTTCCATTCTATCTGAAGCGTTCGCTTTGTATGAATTGCTGATTGAGTAATGGTTTGTTTTGCTAATTTTTCTCTTAGGAGAACTGAGGTGTCTGGGATTTGGAGGTTCAACAAAGTCGGATATAGTTTCATTGTCTGACCATTCCATTTTAGAGGATTTGTTACTTGAGGTTGAAGTACTTGGCTTTGCATCTGTTATTTGAGGTTCTTCCACTTGTTCAATTTCTGAGATTTCAGCTGTACTTTTTACAGGGGTAGATGCATTATTACTGATTATCTCAAAATCGTCTTCTGGATTAGTTTGCTGTTCTTCCCGGGCACGTCTTCTGAAGAAGTTGAATTCTTTCAAAATCATTTGATAAACCGTTGAACTTTTAGGCTTTTGTTGCTGTTCAAATGTTTTCTGGAATTTGTCATATTCATATGAATAGCTAATACCTAAAACAAAAGTAAATAAAATATGTGCCGGCGGGTGTAATTTGGGCGCTAACCATCCTTCTTTACCTGTCTGACCAAGAAGGGTAGATAATCCGACATGTATTTTCGGCGCTAAGAAGTGCAGGTAGGTCGAGTCATAAAATAACTCTTATCTTAATAATTTAACCACCAATAATTGGAAAAACCCAATAGTTTTCTATTTCTTATTTTCTGATATTTTAATACATAGTTACACTTTAATCAACCGGGTTTGGGCCTGGGTTTTCTTGTTTTTTTTTTAGTTTTCTATTTCTTATTTTCTGATATTTTTATTCATAGTTACACTTTGATAAACCGGGTTTGGGCCTGGGTATTCTTGTTTTTTTTT
>CAJUYH010003019.1:0-35544 GCA_910591685.1 Galerucella tenella
AGTGCAAATAGAGACTAATTTAAATATCTGACCAAACTCTCCTTGACGTGTTATAATCATCAGACATGGTAATTTATATTAAAATATTCATAGCATATCAATACATTCCAATAAGGAGAGATTTTCAACACAATAATGGTAACTAGAGCGCATCCAATTGTCCGTCATTAAAATCATTTGCTTAGTTATGCATTAGCTGGTAATTAGCATCCTAAGAAAATTATAAATATTATGTTTTTATCATAATTACGAATACTATAATGTTGTCTATTCGAGTGGAACAGCAAAAATGAGAAAAAAAATTGTATTTGATTAGAAAATCTCTTAATATACAGGGTGTACTTAAAGCATTGAGACTGATTGACTCGGCTCAGAGCCGCGATTGGGGATAGAAAGCCTAGAAAAATTTGACATTCTCTTTTAGGATAAGACCACAGAATACACCAGCCCAACAAGAAACGAAAGCCGGCGTAAATCATTTGATGTTTCGGGGGCAAAATTTCGTGACCTTCAAACTGACTTTGACAGATAACGGATCAAGTTACACTGAGAAAATTAACTACACCCAAAAAAGTGCAACCAAAGAATCTCAAATAATAATTGTTTATTTTTATGACTTGTTTCGACAAAGTTTTAATTGTTCAACTCAATTTATGAATTGTTTAAGTTAATTCAACAGCTTAACAAATATTGTGAAAACTATTATAAATATAAGTTTTAGCTTTTTTCTCTTATTTTTTTGGAATCAAACCACAATAATGTTTTTTATTTTTTATTTCGAAATTTCGGTAGCGTTTCAGCTACCGTTGTCAAGATTAACTAGTAATAAAATGGTTTTTGGTCCCTATCTGACACAATGAAAAAAATATGACAACTAGACAATCGATAATATTTTGAAGTTTAAGACTACAAAACTTTGTTGTCAAATTTTATTAAGGTCCATTCATAGTAGATCACACCTCTGGTAAAATGGGAAATAGAATATTTTATTTTATGACATTCTAACGATATGATAGTCTACTAGAAATGGAACGGTTTTTTATTGGGATAGCGCTTTTTTTTCTCCGCTTATTTTGGAAATGTTGTTAATAAAAATTAGAGAAAAAAAGAATAAGTAATGCCACAAGGAACTTACAGAAGATTTTTAGCTTCTGTTATTAAAAATAATGAGCTATTGTTTAACCAAATGATTCTTATTTTCTATATTGTTACGAAATTATATGGGTAAGTATGTATTTATGTAGCACTATAGGTATGTAGGATAGGGTGAGTTTAAAAACCAATACAATAATGATAGATTATATATTTATAATATCAGTTTACAATAAAAAGAATTTCAGTAAATGATGATAAAAAATTAAAATAAGTATGGTGCTTGAATATAAAATTTTAAATTTAAGATTTTAAATTAAATTTTACACCCAGAGAAAATGTACTGATATCTGTGAAAGCGAAGTTATAAAAAAGAAGCGACAGTAAAATTTTCTCCATAGATATCGAAGTTTTGTTGTGTTTTTCAATTATTATCATCCATCACTTGAATGACAGCCACGAATTGCACAAGTTTTTGGCGCCATAACTAATAAATGTAATTTTGTAAACTAATATTTTATCGTTCAAAACACAAAAAAATATGTAAAAAGCTTAAAACAAAGAAAATTCTTTAGTAAACAATAAAATCACATGTTATTGACAGATAACGGGTTTAAAATGGCGACTGTCAGACATGCGCACTCAAATAATAAATTGTAAAATGGCACAAGCTTCGTTTCTTCTTGGGATGGTGTATTCTGTGATTAGACCCTGCATAATCAACGTCATATCCTTTCAAATTACTTTTTGTCAAATCTCCTACACATCATCTTAAGTTGATTTTCTCTTCATATCTCTGGCTATGAATATTATTATTATTAATCAATTTCTGATTTTAATTGTTTCCGCTACGATTGCTTTCATTACGTCGTCCTTGGCTAACGTACTGAATATGCTAACATTAATTTTGATAAACAAAATTGCATTTCTTTCAAAAAAGAAACATTCCGCTCCCAACTTTTCATTCAGCCCACCGACGTACCCCCTTAAGTTCGACAACACCGCAATAAGCGCCCCGACGCCGTCAGCTGAGCGCGTCGAGAGAGACGGACTGTTGAAGGGGAAGGTGGGGGGTCGCACCGCCCCAGCTACTGCATAGCGCAGCGTACAGGCCGTCATTCGCGAGTAACAGGGGCTCTGGGGCACACACCGTGGCCCTATACAGGGTCGGCGCTAAACTAATATTCAATCTATACCAAATAATTTTTGCTAATTTGTATTTGGGGCTGTGAACTACAGGGTATGGAGAGTGCTAACGGGGTGTCGGGTGACGGAGAGGACAAAGGTGGGCCTCCGCCGCCTCCTAGTCCACTCACAGGGTGTTACCTGCTAATTGTCATCGGGGAACCCTATAATGAACAGCACAAGGACATCATCTTGCAAAGAATCGCCAAAGGTGAGTTTTCTAATATAATAAAATGGTTATTGCACTTTAATATTTTTATTAACACAGTGACACACTTTTTAAAAAAAAATATGTATCCAATTATAAGAAACGTTGTGGTTGAAAAAAATTACATGCTTGGTTGGGATTGTTCTTTTTTTCTGTCTAAACACATACTCTGCAAATTTCGACCAAATATAAAATAAATCTGTTTCACTGATTAAAACATTAACCGGATACAACACATTAACAATGAATTAATATTAAAATAACGGTACTAGTAACGTTCGGCGACAGCCATTTTTTATCAGGAGCAGACGTAGGTTACCGAATAATTTTTTTTATTTCTAATCGATTAATACGCGGAAAACTCAATTTCGACGCAAAGTTTCAATCCGAACTAGCTACAATGAAAATTCGGGTAATTGCAGTTAACTCAATTTTGTCGGGCACGTTTGGCATAACGTCAAAATGAATTAAGTTCCGATGTCGAGTTATCGGATGGAAATAATGTTGAAAGCATGCCGGCTAATTCACTAAAGCCGGCAGAATGTCTAGAAAACATTGTAGTGTTTCATTAATGTTTTTATTATTCGGAGAATTGGATATTTTTCTAAAATTATAGTTTTATCTTCTGTAACTATTTTTTGACATAGATCTCCTCCAAATCCAGTTTAGGCCCACTACATTGTTGCCGTCTCCTTGTGGTCGACCACTAGATCAATTTTCCAGCTATAGCTTACGTAGTTGTATTTGTCTGATCCCATATATTGTCTACCTTGCGCTCTGTGCTCACTCACTGCTTCTGCAAGTGGAGAATTTCTTTTTCAACTGATGTATAACATATCATAATACCATTCTGTTACCATTTTGCCATAAAATCCCTTAAAATCCTTTTTAAAGTACTTACCAAAACTCTTATACTCTTTAGTTATGTTGTGTATGCCTTTTAATAGTTATTTACGTAATGAAAAGAGCGATATTGTTCAACAAGCGTAATATTTGCCAAAACAAGCGCTAGCGAGTTCTGCAAATTACGCGAGTTGAACAATGTGGCTCTCTTCATAATGTGTTTACGTACAACGTTTTATCTAATTCCGCGCTTTTATAATATTTCATAAAATCTTCAATTACAATGGTAATATTAAAGTGGATTCAAATGGTGTTAGAGGTATTGTTACTATGGATTATTCACCCAGAAAATTTTAAATAACTGTGTCCTTAATAATGTTTTTTTCAATGTTTATAAATCTTAAAATACTATTGAATTAAAATTATGGGGTACCTAATTGTCAGTTTAAATGATGAAATAATTGTCAGCTTTGACAGTACCTACCTAATTGATAGATTATTCTTTGAAACTCATGCAGTATCTCTATGTTGAAACTCAAACAGTTGAGTAAAGTTTTTACATAACTACTTTTCATAACCGATATATTATGAAGGTTATGAACGTTATGAATGTGACGTTACATAACGTCAAGGAGTGACTTGAAGTGTCACATTTGATAGCGGAATTGGATAAAGTATTTTATTGGATATCCTTCGTATTCTGTCAATAAGTATTGTAATATCTTCTGTGGCGTTACTTATAATACAACTAAATGCAGATAAATGTGTAGCTAGTATTTCAGCCGAATGTAGTCAAATTTGGTTACCAATGTTAGAAAGAGAAATTTCCAATAATCAATTACCTGCGTTATCAGGATAGCATCATAAGTTTTTATCCAGGTTTTCTTATGATTTATCATTGGAATAGTTGTTAATCGATACACACTTCAAAACACAAAATCATCAAACTGAGTTATACATATTTTGAAAACAAAAATAATCATACACAAAAAGTAACAACAAACGCGTTTTATTAACATTTCCAAATTAAGCGAAAATAATCGCTATCCCAATAAAAACCGTTCCTGGAACGTGCACTTCATTGGATTCCATTTCTAGTAGACTATCATATCGTTAGAATGAGATGTGATCTATCTACTATGAATGGACCTTAATAAAATTTGACAACAAAGCTTTGTAGTCTTAAACTTCAAAATATTATTGATTGTCTAGTTGTCAAATTTTTTCGTTGTGTCAGATAGGGGCCAAAAATTATTTCATTACTAGTTAATCTTGACAACGGTAGCTGGAACGCTATCGAAACGTCGAAATAAAAAATAAAAAACATTATTGTGGTTTGATTCCCAAAAAAATAAGAGAAAAAAGAATAAATATTGTAATCCTCCCGCCTTTCTTCAATAATAACAATTGAGTTGTTCTTTTACAAGTCATAGAAAAAAATATAGTACAAAACTCGGGTGTATAAACCTCGCTATTATTTTGTGTTAATCAGTAAGTGAATTTTTGAAAATAACTTGGTGTTTTCCATATTTTTTTTTTGAATAAATGAATTGATATCGAGTATATTGACTTATGCTTCACGGAGAAATTATCTTTTAAAGTAAATAAGTTTGCACATAGATATAGTAAATTACCGCCTGGTATGGTTGTAAATGTAGAAATTTTTAAAATCATATTCACGAAACTTACAAAACTAAGAAGATTTCAAATATTGGAGAAATTTGGTCACAAGTAGCTTAGAATTGAAAACGCACGAGCTTTTAAAAAGGCTTTCGATAAAAATGAGCATAGCAATGAAAATAATAGTACTACAGTCCTATTCCATAATAGTTTGATACTGATAGAAAACACAACGTAGAATTGACAATTTTTTGTTGAACTATTTTATCTTACCACTGCAAAACTTTTTTTATTATTACAATCTAAGAAGCTTTGGTCTAACTTGAATTACGAGTTTGAGTTTGCTTTGGTCAACATTCACGTGGCTCAAGAGTCTTCGCACACACAGCAAACTTTGTAATGTCTACTTCCCAGTATCCAATGTCACTATTCCCAAGGACTTGTTAGTACTTTGTCTTGAAATTGATTCTCAGTTCTTCTAATGTTTCCTCTTGACGTGAAGCATCCAGGGTAGCCTTAGATCCCCTTATATTTTGCTGTGCTGCATCTGAATAGTTTATACCAAGAAGAAAGTACTGAGGGAACTCAAATCACCAATTCTTAACAGGATGGAAATTCAAATTGCTGAAGGGACAACATATTGTTTTTTTTTTTGTTTTTTTAAAAGAAGCCGTCCCTTCGCCGGCACCACCTCAGCCTCCTGGGCTTATTGTGGATACTCCTAGTGTTCTGACTACAGCCTATTCAGCCAATCCGTTCCCTGTGTTAGCTCATACAGGTTCTTTGCTGGTTGGTTGTAGAAGTCTTCTAGAGTCATTTGGGGTCTACCATACAGTTTCTGCCTCCTGTGGTCCAGCGTCTCACAGTTGCATAGTATACGCAGAGATGTTTCGGTATCCTTTTTGCATCTTCTGTATGTAAGGTCTCCGTTTACAGCTCTATTTTGTTCAGGTGTTCCTTTGTGGGAAAGTGTCCCGTAAGTAGCCCCGTTATGATGCGTAGTTTGTTCCTGCTCATTGAAAGCAGTTCTTTCGCTACTTTTTCTTTTGGTTCTTTTGTGAATTTCTTCCCATGTATTTGCCTGGACGTATTCTTCCAGTGTTTATTTTGTTGTTATTTTACCCACCCTTTTAACCCTGACCTAGTTGAGCATCTGGGAATGCCCACTGCTGGTTCGGGTCCGTTTATCTGTGTTGACGATACTGCTCTTGCGAGCTCGTCAGCTTTTCCATTGCCAGCGATTTCTTTGTGACCTAGGACCCACTCCAGTGTTACACTGTTCCGAGTCGCCAGTCTTCTAAGTTCTTCACCTCATTCCCATACCAGCCGAGATGTTACCTTAGAGCTCTGAAGTGCTTTAACAGCGGCTTGACTGTCACTGTAGATCCTGCCAGTTGTTGTAGGCTCTGATGTTATTTGCACTTGCACATGCAAGTATTGCATAGACCTCTGCCTGAAATACCGAGGCGTATTTTCCAATCGAGACGATTTCTTTATATTTGCTCGACTTGCTGTATATGCCCGCTCTGGTGCCGAACTTCTTTGATCCGTCTGTGTACCAGATCAGTTCATTCGCTCTACTGAGTGGTGGTGCGTTCTTTTCCTCAAGCTCCTTTCGATCTTTGATGACAATCTCGAAGTTCTTGCGAAAGGTATATCCGGTGGTCATGTGGTCTATTGGGTTTAGAAGTTGACACCTATAGAGAATAGTCTTAGAAAGTACAATATACCTCAATGTGTGCAGAATTTTTTGAGGGAAAAATTGGGTACTACTAAACTAATAACAAAGTGTCGTTAGCACTCGATTTTCACCACAGTTGCATTGGGACTACCTAGTTTTTTTTAGAAAACCAATCTCCATTCTTACTTCCAACATAGATTCATATTTTGCAAATATATTTTTTGTGTTGAACGACTATTCATTTCTTCCAAAAATAATGCATGTATTTCATTCTTTTTACCATGGCAATTATCCGAGCTATCGAAAAAATATATTACCTAGTAACTCGTACTTTTATGTGTATTGGGCGAGCTATTTATCGACTACCTTTCCTCAAACTATAATATAACTTGGATCAATACTTATATTCATGATGGCAATGAACTTTTCCTACCCAAAACTAATTAAATTTAATGGCTGGAACTAATTTCACCAAAGAACATTGAAATTTTAGATACTTTTGAATGTGGAATAATAGATACTTTGTTTTTGCGAGTACCTAGGTCAATTTTGTCCTTTGCGTCTTAAAATTGAAATATCACTGACCCAAATGTCCCTCTAATATTCACTTTGTGGTTGATTTTGACCAACAGCCAAAAAAAGTTGCCAATCCCTGATCTAGACCATTAAAAATTAGATTAAAAAAACACAAAATAGTTATTTATGTACCAAGGGTATAAATAGATGTTTATGCCCTGAGGGCGACGTTTGTAAGTCGCTCGAGGGTATACACATCTGTTTATGTCTGTGGTACAAACAAACTTTTATGTTTTAGTTTGTTATTGCAATCCAATCTCAATACAAATCAGTGTTTGAAAAAATCCGGTTTGAAATAATGGGTGAATGTTGACAAACGTAAATGTCATAATATCACAATAAATTTTATGTGTCAAAAGTTAGAAGTCAAAATGAACGAAGATTTCGGAATTCCTGACGAAATTATTGAAAAAGCAAAGAAAGCAACTGTAAATCTGTTGCCAAAAAAGTCTAAAGAAGCTTACGACATGGTTATTAAATAAGTTGACCAAAAAATTATTTCTCTTTATGCTCGCGCGGGCCATGAAGTGAACTTTATGCCCGCACGGGTATGAGGTACGACATTAGATAGTTGGTAACTAAGCAATAAAAACACAATAATGAACTAGTATGACATAAAGTATATTAAAACTAGAGATTTTCATAAAATCGTAAATTAGGTTAGATGTACATAAAATCACCTCTATTAATCTGTAGTTTCGTTCGGCAGAAGAGCTTATGGACACTCTGAAGATAAACTAACCTAACCGAAATAAGCGCTATTGAAATCCACTTAGTCCTAACCTTTTAATAACAACCCCTTCCGACATTAATTAATTTCTAAGAAAAAATATGGTAGGTATATTTACAACCAAGTTAAATATCCCACACCTTCATCCAGAATGACATTAAATAACCCTTTTAATATTTCTTTCAAGACATGTGCCATATTCTTAATTTCTCTTACGACCATATGCTTAGACATGTTGTAGGTATATTTATTTTACTTACAGGATGATATGAAAGGCAATTACAAACATAAGTGACAGTATACAGTGTGGCAAAGCTGGATGGAATAAAAAATGACTCTCAAATTAAAGTATCTTTATATTTAACGGTGAATAGAAATTTTGATTTGACAGTAATCAATATCAATTATTTTTCTGACGTTCTTTTTATTAGCTACCCGGTTAATTGTTATCATCCTTTTAAGATAGACGATATCCTGCTGCCATTGGTACCTACCTCTGGAGCCGAAACAATATTACATTCTGCTGAGGCCACGGAGTTTTCTTAGGTTTTTGTAATACTGTCTGTCCGAGGCAGGGAGATCCAAAATGGTTGTCTTCTGTGGCTTCCTCTTGTTTTGGTTCCCATTTTTATTATTTTCCATATGTAAATACAA
Organism: Galerucella tenella; assembly: GCA_910591685.1. Lineage (NCBI taxonomy): Eukaryota > Metazoa > Arthropoda > Insecta > Coleoptera > Chrysomelidae > Galerucella > Galerucella tenella. The sequence goes on from CAJUYH010003019.1 coordinate 8,590, forward strand.
AATAAAGTTGGTCCAAAATGTTTAGTGCTCTTTAGAATGGCATCTCCTTACAAAAGCTAGTGGTCCTACACCTAAGCTGGTGGGTTGTCGAGGTTGTCTAGTGAAAAGTGTAACCTGGTGGGTTCACACTTGGAACTCCCAGAAAATCCTCCAGGTCAGGACTTATTTTGCCTTGTCTTCGTGGTTTCACACGATTGCGTTGCTAACTAAGTAATTTTTTCAATTGAAGATGAGGCTCGAAAAAAGGCTATTCCTTTACTTGGGATATCCTACAGATTTAGCCAGTTAAAGTATATATTTTAATGCGAAACCTTATCCATAAAACGTGAACTTTTATTTATTTAACATTATTTATACTTTTATACTAATCCAACTTGTCGATGAGGGTGAACATGCAATATCCACCCCTTACTCCTAGATTATAGCTTTATCTTTTGCTTAGGAAAAGGATTAACAGTAATTTAAATGACTAGGGCTGAAATGGATAAAAATCTACCAAGCCATACACAAAAACAGTTTACGAATCACTCTGTAACTGATTATGCAGACATAAGATATTTTCGCCACTAAGTTTGTTAACCACATCCTCGTATTGTTTTTTTTACCAACCCAGAGTCATTCTAACACCTTTTATGTGGGCTGTAAGACATAAAATATTATAATTACAAGTCATTGGCGTATACCAAATAATATGATGAAAGAGAAACAATACTTGCTAAATAACATGAGCATTCATGCAGAATCAATCGACACATGGCACCCTAGAATAAAATTTTTTGAATCACTTGCTTTAAGCACCTTGTCGAACTGCATACCTGTCTGGGGCCTTCGATATCACGATATTTTGGAGCGTGTACAGACTAATTTTTTAAAGCGTGTGCTTATGCTGCCCAAAAACACTTCTGATTGTGCTCTTAGGATAGAAAAAGGACGTGTTCAATCTATATAATATATTCAAAATGACATTAAACTGGTTACTAAAAATTCTTTCCATGGAAGATAACAGATTGCCCAAAATATGTTTCAACCAGCAAAGACATTTGCTGGGCTTTACAAGTCAGAAATCTTTTTTATTTTGTTGATGCAGCTGATGTTTGGGAAAATCTTTCAGTTAATACCTTAAAACAATCCAAAAAAAGCTTCAAGCAAGCTTATATGACAAACTCTTTAATGAAGACTGTGAAGCTGTCTCCAGCTCTACTTTTTACTGCTTATACACCAACTTTTCTTTTTCCAAAAGGCCTAAAAATGATCTTTCTTTAAAACTTCCTATCCAGGTCACTTGCACCATAGCTCAATTAAGACTTGCTAATAAGTATCGCTTAAAATTTACATTGAATGGAGTTTCGTACGTTATTAACCCAAATGAAATATGTACTGTATGTAACAGGCTTGAGTTTGAGACGATTGAACATTTTCTTTTTGACTGTTCGATTTTCACAACTATGAAACCTAATAACTGCGCAACTGTATCTTATTTGGAAAGTCTAGTTTTTCAATTAGAAAACCCAAATGTAACTTCGGCAAAAAGCATATCGTTTTATATATGGAATATTTTAAAATTAAGGGCATTTATTCTAAACGAATGAAACATTACTTTATTATCATTATTATTATTTTTTTTTAACGTGTACTAATTTTAGGTTCCTTTTTGTTTATATAAGTTCAGCTTTTTCTTACATTTTATAGGGCACACTTTATATTAAGCAATATTTTTTTTTCTCTTTTTAACTTTTTTCTTGTATTTTAGATTTTGGATAAGTCAATTTTTTTTGTACTTCCAAATCCTTGCTGTTAAACTTCTGTTTTTATAAGCAATAAAGATTATTATTACATGAGCATTCATAATTTCAGACAACTATAGAGAGAAATAAAATTCTAGGAGGATTTAGATATCACAAAGTTAGAGCCAGTTTTGTAAAAGTGCTAGCTGAGTTCCAGTTTATAAACTAACTGGTACTTTGCTATAAATATTTGAAAACTTGGAAGATAGTAGTTTGTGAACTTGGAGACGTGGTGTCTACTGTCAAACTAGCTGTGTGTGTCAAATGTTTGTTTACTGTACAACTTAGACAAGAAACTCACAAGTTTTTTGTTATATTTTCGTATTTTCCTATTTTTTAGTTTATTGGGTATGCGAAAAACTTTTGTGTCACACATGCAGGAAATGCTATCAACTGCCCTAGCAGTAGTCTTGGGCTGCTAAAGCTCATTTTCTGCTCTTGACACGCTGTTGATTGAAGGTTAAGTTTTGAAAGTAAGGTGCAAGCTATAGAACCGACCGGTTGTATAATCAAAGCTCAAGAGCAGGTTTAAACAAGTCAAACCTTAGAGATGCTTCTAAACGGGCAATATTTTCAGTGTAATAACATAGTGGCTGGCAACATTGCCAGCAATAACAGCCAGACTAGGTAATATGTTGACAATATTTTCAGTGTGTCCCGACCATATAGCTACACTTGTTTTGTGTTGCCTATGCATATAATTGATTGCAGCAAGAGTTGCTGGACGATCGCTTAGCCAGCGAGAATATTCTGCAATTTTACTTTGTATTGGTGTTCGTTTGTGGTTGTTATGAAAATTTTGGAGGTTATAGTATATAAAAGGACTAATACTTGGTCGAAAAAAAGGTTATTGAGTTTATTAATGAAATACGTTTAGATCCTGAGTTATAGTATGTGGAAACCGGAATTTATAAAGACAGAAATGCTAAAAAAGATGGATGGGCAGCTATCGCCGAAGAATTTGGTATATCAAGCGATGAGGTCTACAAAAAATTCACTATCTATTTTTAGTAACTTCTTCCCAGGATATTGATATGCAAAAACTAATCATTTAGAATGCAATCTAAATTACTTATTCATTTTAACCGACACCATCATTTTTTTTTCACCTATCAGTTCATTGGAATTTGCATTATAAACAAAAATATTCCATACTACACATTTTTATTTTATCACTATCGAAATTTATTGATTGAATTCCGTCTTCTACGTATCGTATCTAATCGCCGTCTTATTAATTTATTAAATGAATTTACCGTATGAATTTGGTCGATAGCAGACTAGGAAATCAGACGCAGACAGAATATAATATATGATTCGATTATTACATTACGAATGGAAACGTTAAACAGTAAATTATGACTCATGTGAATAGATTTCGCACATTTATTGCCAGTGGCGGCGGATTAATTTTGAATAATTAAAATGTAGATTCTATACAGCGATTTGCATTATTTATGGAAGGAACTTGAGGTTCCAAGAGCTGGTTTTGGTCCAATTTAATATGTCTTTGATGAACCTCTTGCTTGTTTATTTCCAGAAATATAGTTTTGACCCGGCACCCACACTAATCTTACTTTACGATTAAGAATTTCAGTTTAAAAGTTTGCCACAAAATAATAGTATATTATACACCAAGGTGGTGAAGACTAATATTATGACCGAGAACCAAGATTATTTCGCGAGTGGCTTTGCCCCGACCGGAATAAGGTGCGAGGTTTATAAATGTCTTCAACACCATGGTGTATATACAATTTTTTCCACTACTAGCCAAATTTAAGACAAAAATTAAAAATAATTCACAAGCGCACCACGAGAAGCGTTTACTCTGTCGTCTGACTGACAAGTACACTGTCAGTTTTCGATATTTATGAATGTACTCGTTATGTCATCAGTCATTTTTGGTTGAGCGCGAATTTTAAACTAATAGTCTAGTAGGGAAGTGAGTTTTCTGCGAAAAATAGTTCTGATGATTTTAAAAATATGGGGTTTGGTTTTTTGGATTCAGAATTAAATTCTGAGTAATGGGAATTTTTGAATTTTTTTGCCAAGAAAAATTGTAATTGTTATAAACAAAAAACGTATAGAGAAAATGAGGGTCTCCGTTTTTTGGTTATAACTTGAAAAGTATTAAAAATAGCGTCTTTTTGAAAAAAGATTCTAAAAGAGGAGAAAATTTCAGAAGGACAAGTTCCGACTCCCGAAACTGTAACTCCATTATTTATAATTTTAAATTGACGTTGAAAATACCGCTCCGCGCGGCCGTTTTGCAGCTGCGGCGTCACCGCCAAGCCAACAGAGCATCACAAAATAATTTTTTTTAATATTTGTTATGAATTAAAAAATTTAAATAAATTACAGTTTTATTTCGAGACTTGAAGGAATATAGTGCAGTAGACAAAAAATTTTTCACTTCATTTTTGTTAAAGTTATTCAATTGTTAATTAACTAATTTTTTGTGGACTTTAGACAACTGAAAATCAGTTCTAAAAGTTTAAATAAAGTACCTAAAAATATTTTGAATTCTGGGATGTTTTCTTATTGACTCAATAAACAAAATTCCGTTAAACAAGTTTAAAAAAGTTTTTTCATTTGTTTATTATTTTTTTTTGGTTAACAAAAAATGAAAAATCCTTATTATGTTATTAAAATTTTTTTTTATATTTTTTATTTCAGCTGGTTTTTTATTTATTTTTTGCATCTTATTCCATTACTAAAAAATTTTTTACGTTATTTGTTTATAAATGTGTTATAAACAAATAGACTATTTTAATATTTAAAAAAAATTTTTTTTTGCCATTCTGTTGTATTGGTCAAATAATAATGAATTAAAAAAAAAAATTTTTTCTTAATAATAATCTTATTTTTACTTATCACCCCTTTGAATTATTAATTGAGAAATCGTTTTTTTTTTCTAAATTCATCATTTGCTATCCTCATTAGAATTCCAAATAAAAAAATTTTCTGCAACGCAATTTTCATTGTTTATTTAATAAACAATTTGTTATAAACAAATTCTGAACCTATTTTGAAATAATGAAATAAGATGCAAGAAATAGATAAAAAACCAGCTGAAATAAAAAATATAAAAAAAATTTTTTTTTTATAACAATATGGATTTTTCATTTTTTGTTAACTTAAAAAAATAATAATAAACAAATGAAAAAACTTTTTTAAACTTTTTTAACGGAAGTTTGTTTATTGAGTCAATAAGAAAACCTCCCAAAATTCAAAAAATTTTTAGGTACTTTATTTGAACTTTTGTTGTCTAAAGTCCACAAAAAATTAGTTAATTAACAATTGAATAACTTTAACAAAAATGAAGTGAACAGTTTTTTGTCTACTGGACAATATTCCTTCAAGTCTCTAAATGAAACTGTAATTTATTCAAATTTTTTAGTACATAACAAATATTGAAAAAAAATTATTTTGTGATGCTCTGTTGGCTTGGCGGTGACGCCGCAGCTGCAAAACGGCCGCGCGGAGCGGTATTTCCAACGTCAATTTAAAATTATAAATAATGGAGTTACAGTTTCGGGAGTCGGTACTTGTCCTTCTGAAATTTTCTCCCCTTTTAGAATCTTTTTTCAAAAAGACGCTATTTTTAATATTTTTCAAGTTATAACCAAAAAACGGAGACCCTCATTTTCTCTATACGTTTTGTGTTTATAACAATTAGAATTTTTCCTGGCAAAAAATTCAAAAATTCCCATTACTCAGAATTTAATTCTGAATCCAAAAAACCAAACCCCATATTTTTAAAATCATCAGAACTATTTTTCGCAGAAAACTCACTTCCCTACTAGACTATAATGGAACCTTTATTCAAATAATTTTATCTTGATAGGTAATTTCAAGCTGCAAATATGGTACTGGGTTTACAAAATTATGTTGCACAAGCTTTTGTTCATTTTTTGTCCATTATTGATCTAGGTTAATAATAGAAAATTATTAACCACTAATAGAGAAATTTAACTTCTCAGTTGGATAGAAGAAGCAATTGTCAACTTCACAGCTAGTAGTGGAAAAAATACAATTTTCGGTATTGTTTCTTTCCTAAAATTTCGCTTTTTCAGGTGTACGTTTTATGAGGCACTTAAGTCTTTTGTTTTCTCTGTATCCTCGCAATTTTCCTTTTTTTTTGTCTCACGGCTACAATTTTACTGCTTTCAATTGTCGCCTGAGGTATTTTAGACCTTTTCTTCTTTCTAGAAACTTTTTGTAATACGCTACTATCATTTTTATTTGCCGTGGTATAGTTTTATTCAATTTTTTTCTTAATAGAGATCAGTAATTTGTTCCAGCATCTAGAAGGGGTGCGTCCTGTAATAAAAATAATGGGGTACATTAATTTATAATGAAGAATGTTAAATAATTGAGATAATTGAGGAGGACAGAGGGGTCCTCAGCAGTGAACATATTAACTGCAATCCAAAGACAAGCCCTCCTTGGTAATATAGGTGCCGGCACATTAGGGGATTGCAGGGTATGAAATGGCAGACCAGCTAGCTAAAGAAGGCTCTAGAGGAGCCTTCAGAGGACCAGAACCGTTTTGTGGAAATACAAAGCATTACATAAGAGAGGAAGTCGGGAACTGGCTAGTTAAGAAACACCAACTCATCTGACACAAGGACACCTCCATACTAAGAGTCTTCTGAATAAGTTAGACAAGGAACTCTCGTCCAGGATGGTAAAACTCTGCAAGAGAAATATAAAGACTGGATACTGTACATTGAGGGAGCATTTGCACAGGATGGTCAAAATTAGTGAACCTGTGTGCAGAAAATGTGAACCCTACGATGAAACACCTACTCACATACTCTGCTTCTGCGAGAACTTACAAGGACTCAGTCGGAAGCACTTTGGAGTGGAAATAACACAACTATCACAGCTACTGAAGAACCCTCCAGATAAACTGGTGGTCTTTATAGAAGACACGCAGCTTCTGGAATGGGTAATGGTACAAAGATTCAGTTCAAGTGCCTGGGCTGTTCAGCAAACCCAAATGTATGAATGAATGAATGTTAGATAATTATAAAGTTTCAATAAGATATATAATGGTTTTCCAGATCGTAAATTTATTGTATACGGTATGGCTTGATACGATTTTCGTTAACTTGTAGTAGTGTGTGCTAGAGAAATATCTCTAGGTTATTAAATATACAGTGTGGAACAGCCAAATGGAATAAATTGTGTGTCATGTGACAGTGGCCGATACCAACTTTCTTATTTTAAATACAACCCCCTGTATATTATTAGTTTTTTGGATTCTTCAGAAAATTCAAAATGTACAAAGTCCCATACCTATCTTCAACTGTTTCGGAAATATTCAGTGTTTTCAGATGTATTACAAAAATTAGCATTAAAAAAAGAAAATTATTTTATTTCACTAATAATGTAAAAAAAAACAAAAAAAACATTAATTTCAATGTAAGAGATGTTCAAAATGTTTGCCGCGAACGTCTTAGTAACAAGCTAATCTGGTATAGAAATGTCTTCTTGGGAGGCGCGGATCGTTAGAATGGCCAGCACGATCTCCTGATCTGACGCCATTAGACTTCTTTTTGTGGGGATATGTCAAAAGTATTGTATACCAAACCAAACCACTCAACTTAGATGACTTAAATATTTTCTGTAAGTTCCTTGTGGCATTATTTATTATTTTTTCTCTTATTTTTGTGGGAATCAAACCACAATAATGTTTTTTTATTTTTGGTCCCTATCTGACACAACGAAAAAAATATGACAACTAGACAATCAATAATATTTTGAAGTTTAAGACTACAAAACTTTGTTGTCAAATTTTATTAAGGTCCATTCATAGTAGATCACATCTAAAATGTGAAATAAAATATTTTATTTTATGACATTCCAAAGATATGATATGATATACAGGGAGTTGTATTTAAAATAAGTTGGTATCGGCCACTGTCACATGACACATCCTATATAATTATATCTAAAAATATTAATCGACGTGTCCAAGCGTTTTTCTCAACACGCTCTCATTTATTCGTTATCGAATTTATTCCATTTGGCTGTTCCACACTGTAGAAGGTGGAAACAAAGCAATCAAAAACAGCTCAAAACTTGGACAAAGCGTGAGCCACACCCTACTGACTAGTAGGAATTTAAATTTTTGAAAGATATTTGAGTATTAGCCTTATACAGCTTACATTTATTAACTAAAGATTTATTTTTAACATGTCATGTAAATAGAAACATACATAAACCATCTCTCCACAAACAGTTCGTTTTTAATCGACCCTATGACGGATATCTAGCAGGTGTTTAATCAATTTTTTTGGTTGGTATGTCTGAAGAGTCGAGTATATTGACATTACTTCTTCAAGGACATTTTTCATAAATAAAAAGTTATGAGCTGAATACTGTATCGGATCCATCTAGCACCCTCATGTCTCTGATCAAGATTAATGTTCGATTTGACCTAGTTTTCTTTACAAAATCGGGATTTATTCAGTCATTTTTTATGAATCAGACGAATTCAAAAAGTAAAAATGGAAAACTATACTATATTTATATACTATAGTTTTCCATAATTCCTGTTCCTGACCCGTACATTCAACTGTTTTCTTAACAACTCTATACCATATTGTAAAAAAAAATCTGTTAACAATAAATCTGTCAAATAAATTATAACATTGTTTACATTACACGGTACACAAGATTGACCTTGTACATAGCAACCGTAATTTAAACAATGCAGTCATTTCACGACATTTTAAATTTGTCAGTGTCACACGAGAATTTAAAAAGTGTTTAACGGTATTGGCAATTTAATTAAATTATAATTTCAATTTAAGAGTCTCTATACTCAAGGATATTAATGAAGCTGTCGATATGTTTGTTTGTATGTATTTTAGGGTGACATTCACTGAGACTTAAAAGATCTATTGTGCTCCCTTACTTCTACTTAGTTTCTGAGGAGAGTCTCAGAAACTAGTAGCTTCTTTAGTCCTATTTCCCGGAGGAATCTTAGGATGTCTGCAGGCTTCAACTTAGGTAAATGTTCCTCTTCTATCCAGTAATCTCCCAGGTGCTGTGCTCTAGGATTCTGAAGTGCTGAGCAGTTGGAAAGTATGTAGATGGAGGTTTCTTCTTCCATGCCACAAAATCTTCATTCTTCTTCCTCCACTATTTTGAGCTTTTTCAGGTGCCCATTCAGGCGACAATGTTCCGTTAGGATCCCTGTTATAACTCTTAGCGCAGTTTTACTTTGACTTATGCATTCATTGGATTGTGATGCCTTTTGGTCGAAATATGGAGTTATTAATTATTTAAATTATTATTATAAAATATTTAATATTAAAAGACATAAATTCCCTTGAAGCTAATTTCAATAAATCATAAGAATAGAAGTAGGAAGTCAAGTTCAGAGCGTGAAATAAACATAAATAGTATTATTTATATTTACTTATGATGAACTTGACTCGTCGTATAAATATGTTAACGATAGTGTTTTGAGGGGCATTCTAATGGCATTCTAATTATCGATTCTCATTATAATTATGATTACCATTACTATTAATATTAGTGTTAGTAATAAATAGTTTAATGTATAATAGTAAATTAAAGTAATAAACAGAACGTGTCCCAGTGGTACAGGTAGTTGTTTTATTCCTGTAAGATGACCCACCGAATGAGCAGCAAAACCACCTATTCAGAGGCCCTTCCACACCTATAATCTACCAAGTATCCTTAGAAGGATACATTCATTACAGGATCTCAACAGGTTGTAGTCAACCAGAAGGGTCTTTGATTGTATAAGCCCTACTAGATCTTTCCAATGGTCAGATCTTCTCTTTTTCTCGGCTTCACCTATTTCTTCCAATATTACATTGGGGCTGATTCCGCAAAAGGGCTCAGGCCCCCAGAAAGGTATTTCAGTCCCCCTCTTTGCTAGTTCATCTACTATTTCATTTCCTTCTATTCCAGTGTGCCCTGGAATCCTTAGTAAGGGGACTATATTGTTGTCGCCTAGTTCATTGAGTTTGTCTAGGCATTCCCACACCATTTTGGAACTGATTACACAAGAGCTCATTGCTTTAATGGCTGCTTGACTATCCGACAATAAGATTATCCTTTGTCTTCTGTATCCTTTATCAATATTGAACTGGGCGAACTTTCTTATGGCGTGAATTTCCGCTTGAAAGATACTTGGGGTTTTTCCCAAGATTCCAGAGTGTTTGGTTCCTGGCCCGAACATCCCTATCCCTGTTCCTTCTATTGCTTTTGAGCCGTTGAACGGCATTCTTTCCAAGTCTGGTAATTGTATTCGGATCCCATTCCTTCTTGTTGCTTAATTCCGTAGAATTCCTTCATCATACCGTCTTGTCGCATGTCCCAGGTTGTCTGATTGATAAATAAGAATTAGAAGTAATTGGTCCACCCTTTTGGTTTTTTGCAGTAACATTCTTCACAAATGGATTCTGTGTGAATGAAACGTCACCTTTTATAAAATATTCACAGCTCTTTCTATCGGCATAAGTAAACACGAGACAAGTAAAACTTAAAGGCGAGGTTATTTGACCTTCTAGACCTCGATATATATATTTGTAACCTATTAACCTAAATTACCTTACGTTAAAGAATAAAATATGTAAATTACACCCTTTGGTGATAAATTCAATTTGGAAACAATCGATATCGTCAGTCGTTCACAGCCAGACATTTATCAATTTGTTCGTAGATAAAGTAAAATCATGTTACTGTGTTGAATTTCGAATTGTCGGTAAAATAAAGTGAATAAGCTGCTAGAAAGGTTTTAAAAGGGGTTGGGAAGGATTGGGACTTTTTCTTTCATCTCTTTGGAATTGTAATTAATGATTTTGTTTGTTTCTACGCCGTTTACGTTAGTCAATATTGTTCAGTTTCACCCTTGAAGAACGAGAGTTATAAAGAAGAGCAGAACGTTATAATTAGAGTGTTTGTTAGGCATCTAATAATGTATGTTTCCTAAAAAGTGTGACGAAGAGAAGCATAAATATAAAAAGATTCAGATCGTAGTTCGATTAGGCGTAATTAGTTTGGAAAATCATTTTCTCGGAAAGCCCTTAGGCGACGAAAACGTTAATATCAATTTCCCCTGTTTATCACTTCCCCAAATTCTTATCTACCTGCAAAAAGTCCAGATTGAGTAAAAAATAAATGAAAATCTCGGGTTTCAAGCTTCAACAAAAAAAGAGGGTTTGGGAAGGTTTTTATCTTTTCATTAGTCCTCAAATGTGGATTTGTAAATAGGTAAGAGATATTGATGGATAAATTTATATAAATCGTAAAAATACATTCTGCGTAAGAAAAAACGAACCACACAACAAATTTACTGATCTTCCCTAAAAACAACCCGAATTGACCAAGTGCAATCAGCTTTAACGAGCAAATATGCGTTTTTTCCACTACTAGGTGTGAAGTTGACAATTATTGCTACTTCTAGCCAACTCAGAAGTTGAATTTCTCCATTAGTGGTTAATAATTTTCTATTTTTAACCTCGGTTGTGATGCCTTTTGGCCGAAATATTAAGTTATTAATTATTTAAATTATTATTATAAAATATATCTAATATTAAAAGACATAAATTCCCTTGAAGCTAATTCCAATAAATCATGAATCGTTTTATAAATAAGAAATATAAAGGTTGCACGTACGAAGTCAAGTTCAAAGCGTGAAATAAACATAAACAGTATTATTGGAACTTTAGTTCTTTATGCCAGGTTATGTTTGAGCGACCAGGGGTCGCGACGCAAAAGATCTGACCGTTACGCGTTACGTTACGAAACGTTATGTTACATTTCTTCGTTATGTGCCTTGCTTTTGCGTGCTTGTGCCTCCTTAGTCTCTTTCTCTCGTTTACGAAGCAGCGATTCATAATAATAAATATGCTCCTACCCGGATTTGAACCCGGGCCGCCCGCGTACAATGCAAGCATTCTAACCACTGAACCACCGATGCTATATTGAAATTCTATGCAAAGCTGGTATTCGCAGTGCTAGTGATCTACTTGAATTTGTTCGGATAAATTTTTACTATTATTTCCATAATTTTTTTTGCGCGATTAAGGGGTCTAGCTACTTTTCGAAATACAGGGTGTTGAAATTTTGAAAACTTGAATGTTTTAATTCGATAACTTTAAAATGGATGGATAAATTGATTTGACATTTGGCAGGTAGTTTTTAAATGTAAAAGGGCATATTTTGAAAGAAATTGTAGTTTGTGCAACTAGTGTGGATATGATGGCCATATCGCACGAAGACGAAGATGGAGCACGACGCCGTAGGCGGAGTGCTCAATCGTTCAAGTGCGATATGGACAATCCACACGAGTCGAGCAGCGTATTTTTTCTACGACCCAGTTAGGAAAAAATCTAGAAAATAAAAATTTCTATAAACTGTAATATAACTTCAAATTAAAAATTTAACAATTCAATTTTATGTTTCCACTAATTTTGTGGTAAACGAATGTCCAATTTGTATAATGCTACGGTTTCCTTTTTTAAATATACGATGCTGTTATAAGTAGATGTTGCCAGTCGGACTCCCTCATGGAGGGTACCGTACCATTATCTATAATAATGAATATTCTGCTAAATATTTCAAACTTCTACCTGTTGTCGTTATTAATATCAAGCAGAATAATTATTTAAAAATAAAATTAACAATAAAAAAAAATTCCTCGCGGGGAATCGAACCCGGGTCTACCGCGTGAGAGTCTGGTGTGCTTACTACTCAACCACCAAAGAATATGCAAATTGTTTATCTATAACGTCAGATGTATTACACAACTTTTGCTTAAAAGGAACTAAAGTTCCTACCGTGTGTCCCGCGACACGTTCTATCTTTTTTATATTTATTAATGATGAACTTGACTCGTCGTATAAATATGTTAACGATAGTGTTTTAGGATTCATTCTATTCATTCCATTCTAATTCCATTTTAAGTATTCTAATTATTCTAATCATTTTAATCATTACAATTACTATTAATATTAGTGTTAGTAATAAGTAGTTTAATGTATACTAGTAAAGTAAGGTAATAAACAGAACATGTCCCAGTGATACAGGTAGTTGTTTTATTCCTGTAAGATGACACACCGAGTGACCAGCAACACCACCTATTCAGAGGCCCTTACACACCTATAATTTACCAAGTATCCATAGTAGGATACATACATTACAAGGTCAATAATGGACAAATTCAAATATTGTGAGAATCCAGGGATAGTAGTTCAACAAAAACTTGTTCAACATAATTTTGTATACCCAGGTGATTGTCTTTAACATATTTGCTGCTTAAAATTACCTATCAAGATAAAATTATTTAAATAAAACTCTCATTAGTTTAAAATTCGCGCTCAACCAAAAATGACTGAGGACATAACGAGTACGTTCATAATATATCGAAATTGACAGTGTACTTGTCAGTCAGACTACGGGATAAACGCTTCTCGTGGTGCGGTTGTGAATTATTTTCAATGTTTGTCTTAAATTTGACTAGTAGTGGAAAAAATTGTATATATGTTACCGTGAAAGACCGAATGTCAAATGCCTTGGTGAAAGTCCGAATAATTCTCAATTCTATTATACATTCGGACTTTCACCGGTATATGTCGACAAACACAAATGAGGTCCGGTGAATCTCGGACACTGCAGGTCACGACAAATTTTTAGACATCTTCATCTCAAGCACTGACTGAACAACACGAGCTAATTTCTTTAAAAAGAGTAGCTGCAAAAGAGAATCTTCTACTTCAAGCAACAAAAATGTTGCGAGCCTCAAAAAAAAAGTTTCCTCCTGCCCAAATTGGTGATAACGTAAGAATTCAAGTCCCTGATGTCGACCGTGGTCGTACAGACCCTCGAAATGTGTTAGCGGTTGTTGTTGGAATAGAGGATTCAGACTTTTATAGATTAGCTAACAAAAATGGTACCTTGAAGCAGCTTTTCACCCGTAATCAGTTCGTAATTTGTAAAGAAAAGTTACTTTCCATGGACGAAGTTTCAACAAAAGAAATGTCGCTAAGAGAAGCAGCTTCTGCTAATTCAAAAAGTGGAGGGTAAGGCTATACATGTTGTAACTGCAGAAGGAAGTGTTCCACGACTTAATGCAGCTGTAAAAGCAAGGAACTTTTGTGCAATTCGAAGTGCCACGGTAGTTTAAGTTGTTACAATAAATAAGATATTGTTCTTATTTTTTATATTTCATTTTATATTTTTATGTTCTACTGTTTGTTTTAAGTTCAACAAAGTCCTTTTCCAATATTATTTTAATAAATGAAGATCTATGGATTTTTTTTGTTTTTATTTCAAAAAAAAAATTCTTTTTAACATACACCATGAGTGCATCCTGAATGTCGACAATCGCCGGTGTAAATTAGAAATAATGAAATTTCAACAATATTTCGGACATACGTCAAGCAACGTTGAGAATGTTGCATTCACCGGTGTATCTCGACATTCACCAGATTTCGGTCTTTCACGGTAAGATATACACAATGGTGTTGAAGACATTTATAAACCTAGCACCTTATTCCGCTCGGAGCAAAGCCACTCGTGAAATAATCTTGGTGCTCGGTCAATAATAATAGTCTTCACCACCTTGGTGTAGGTATAATATACTATTTTTGTGAGCAGCAGTTAGTAAGGATCCTTTAGCTGGACTACAATGTTCAAACCACTTTCACCCAACCTTCGTAGTGTTAATTGCTGATAAATAATGGTTTTGTTGAAGGCTGCTGATGTGGAGCAATCTTGACAATATCCTCAATGGTCATTGCTTTTCTTCAAGCACTGTACCGAGTCACAGGTGATGAAAGTTGTTATATTTGTTGCACAGTTTAGCTCCTAAAATCCCGTCGACTCATTCCATACCTTGGCAATGGTGAAACCAAAAAAGATCTTCCGATATTTTTTCTCCATTCCAATGGTTACACTTGAAGAACTCAATTGTACAGAGATACACCTGCAACAAAATCTCCCTACACGTATCAGTTCCTCTAAATGTGTTTGCTCATTCCTTCTCTCTGACGCGAATTGTATATACCCACAGATATACAAAGGGAGAATGTGTATGTTGAATCAGGTGGAATAATGAAATGTTTGGGTCACCGATAATGTCCACGTAATGGGGTCAAACGCTACAGTGGAAATATGTGTCATATGAAAGCAGTTTCACGAAGATTTATTCATAGAATAGGCAGAAACAGTTCGCACGCTTTTAATAAATTTGGCTGATTGTCATTCTCATCTATGAATAACAAGCTGAAGTGACAATTATTTACGGGTAACTGTAATTAGGTAAAAAATTTATTTCATATTTTATCATTCCTCTTATTTGAATATTTCATTCATTTCTTCAATGATAGTCAAAACAGTGATTCAAAATTCTGTAAAACGTCGTAAGCCTTCACATACAGTGTGTAAAAGCCAAATGGAATAAATTCATTATTTCGGTTACTGTACATATTTATAAAAAGTCCCGAAACACGTCAAATTTAAATTATAACTTGACATTCTTTAACGTGAAAATGCAACCCCTACCTTCAACCCCCTTAGAATGACAGGTACAACCCCCAATTTTTTAAATGGGAAGTATAGGCTTGTGATATATCATTTGAAAGGTCTCTTCATTCTCTATTCAAAAATGTTATTGTTTTTAAATTTAATGCAAAAATTAACATAAAAAAAATTAATATCATGTTGTTACCGAAATTCGCTAAAATATACTCGGAACTTATTACAATATTACTTAAAACTTATTTCCCGTTTAGGTCTTGATAATGAGAAAGTGAACAAAAACCGTAGCAATGTGGTTTTTAGATGGTAACCATTAAAAAACTTTAAAGAATTTCCGTGGCAACGCTATTTTAACAAGCAGTAGTAAATTGTTTTATTTAAGTTGTCATTGTTGTAATTTAAGTATAAAGTTTGTTCAATTCAATTCTGAAAAATGGTTAGATTAACGGAAATGCATAAAATAACAGTTTTACAAATGATTGGTTACGGAGATAACATCCGAACACAACAGGAAGTAACTCGCCTATTTCATGAGAAATTTCCTAATTTACCGCCTATATCCCAAGGAACAATAAGTAAAATAGAAAAGCAGTTTCGCGAGTTTGGTCATGTAAGGCAAATAAAAAAAGCAGCTGCTAATGCACTGAGTGATGAACTCAAATTAGATGTGTTGCTTGAGTTTCAGGAAAACCCACATACATCGAGTAGACAGGCATCCACTACATTCAATGCTAGCCATACATCGATAGCAAACATATTAAAAGAAAATAAATTGCATCCGTATAAGATGATACCTACTCAGGAGCTCATGGAAGACGATTTTGATAGGAGAACTTTTTTTTGTGAGCAAATGATGGACATGTTGGATAACAATATTATCCAATTAGAAGACGTTATGTTTTCTGATGAGTGTACTTTTTTACTTAACGGTCATGCTAATCGGCAAAATTGCCGCTACTGGTCCACGGAAAATCCTCACTGGATGAGACAAGAACACACTCAATACCCTCAAAAGGTTAATGTTTGGGCAGGGATTGTAGGGAACAATATAATTGGTCCCTTTTTTATTGAGGGCAACTTGAATGGCAACAATTATTTGGCACTACTTCAAAATGATGTCATTCCAACGTTGGCAAATTTATATCCTGATCCAGGTAATCCTCAAGTTCTAGCGAATACGATATGGTTTCAGCAGGATGGAGCACCACCACATTACCAACTTAATGTCCGGCAGTACCTCGATACAATATTTCCCAATCGGTGGATAGGGAGGCGAGGATCGATTGAATGGCCAGCGCGATCACCTGATCTTACATTATTAGATTTCTTTTTATGGGGATATGTGAAGAGCCATGTGTACAAAACTAAACCTTCTGATTTAAATGACTTAAAAGAACGAATAACGCTTGCGATTAGGTCGATCACGCCTGATATGTTAAATAATGTTAGAAGACAGTTTTATTTGAGATTAGGATGTTGCCAAGACGTTCGCGGAGAACATTTTGAACATCTACTTCATTAACATTCATAGTTCTTTTTCGTGTTCTACATTTTATTACGTTTTGCATTACATTTTAGTTTTTGATTGTATTGTAGCGAATTTCGGTAACAACATGATATTAATTTTTTTTATGTTAATTTTTGCATTAAATTTAAAAACAATAACATTTTTGAATAGAGAATGAAGAGACCTTTCAAATGATATATCACAAGCCTATACTTCCCATTTAAAAAATTGGGGGTTGTACCTGTCATTCTAAGGGGGTTGAAGGTAGGGGTTGCATTTTCACGTTAAAGAATGTCAAGTTATAATTTAAATTTGACGTGTTTCGGGATTTTTTATAAATATGTACAGTAACCGAAATAATGAATTTATTCCATTTGGCTTTTACACACTGTATACATCACAACAGAAATGCAAACGGAATCTTCGTTCGTGGTGGATGCGCATTGGCAAGTCCATCATGGCAGTTTCTGGATCGATAAACCATTCTATCGTCTCATAAAACGCTCGAGTCGAGTGTAATAAGGAGAGAAAATCCAGTTGCACTTGCAGCAATTCTCAGACTATTGCCCGAAGTAATTTTTATGAAAAATCAAAAGATCGTGAGAACAATATCATAATGGCTGTTAAAAAGTTGAGATCGGTTAAAGGGAGGTGATCTTCTGGCACGTTTCCGTCGATTTGAGTAGCTGCATAATTGGTAATTTCTTTGAACTTCGTGATACTTCACTCAAGACTTCAATTAGCACACAAAGCTGGTGTAATTGTGACAAAATTTTTTCTTTCAAATATAATGAAAATGTATTTGGACTCCACCAATTTTGGAGACGATCCACTTTGTCATTTTCATTTAGTCTTTTATTGTACAGGGTTATTGGTTGTAATTTGACCACCCCTTTATTTCTCTTATGCATACAGATACAAAAAAAAATTTTAAATAAAAGTTGTGGGAGTATAAATGAATTTTAATAAAATATACTTTGTACACAGTAGCGTTTTTGCAATATAAAAATACATTTTTGGAACTTTAGTTCTTTATGTCAGGTTAGGTTTGAGCGACCGGGGGTCGCGACGCAAAAGATCTGACCGTTACGTTACGTTATGTTACGTTGCTTCGCTATGTGCCTTGCTTGCGTGCGTGTGCTCTCTCCTGAGTCTCTCTCTCGTTCACAAAGCAGCGATGCTTCGGCCAGGACTCGAACCCGGGTCGCCCGCGTGGCAGGAGAGCATTCTACCACTGAACCACCGATGCTACATTAAAATTCTATGCAAAGCTGGTATTCGCAGTGCTGGTGATCTACTTGAATTTGTTCGGATAAATTTTTACTATTATTTCCATAATTTTTTTGCGCGATCGATCTTTTTTGTTTATTTACAGCATCGGTTGTCAGGACGGTAGGTTGTGTTTACTGGTTTCTAAGTTTAACACGTCGGTAAGTGATTAACTTACCGTTCAGACGTAATAAATAGCATAAAAACAATTTCACCAAATTGCAAAATATATTTTAAACTGATCGAGAAGTATAAATGTCACTTTTGACATTTCGTTCATTTCGAAGAAATTTGAATTATTTTATTCGGAATTTATTTAAATACGATCGCGCAAAAATGGTATAAGCATCTCGATCGTTAAGGGTAATTACAACGTTTGCATGTAGATTCCTCTCGTAAAATTGGACAAAATGTTATGAGGATTAAGGGGTCTAGCACATTTACTTTTCGAAATACAGGATGTTGAAATTTTGGAAACTAGTTTGTGCAACTAGTGTGGATATGATGGCCATATCGCACGAGGACGAAGCTTGAGCACGACGCCGTAGGCGGAGTGCTCAATCGTTCAAGTGCGATATGGACAATCCACACCAGTCGAACAGCATATTTTTTCTACGATCCACTTAAGAAAAAATCTAGAAAATATTAAAATTTCTATAAACTGTAATATAACTTCAAATTAAAAATTCAATTCAATTTTATGTTTCCACTAATTTTTTGTGGTAAACGTACGGTTCTTGAATGTCCAATTTGTATAATGCTACGGTTTTCCTTTTTAAATATACGATGCTGTTATAAGTAGATGTTGCCAGTCGGACTCCCTCATGAAGGGTACCGTACCATTATCTATAATAATGAATATTCTGCTAAATATTTCAAACGTCTACCTGTTGTCGTTATTAATATCAAGCAGAATAATTATTTAATAATAAAATTAACAATAAAAAAAAACTTCTTCACGGGAAATCGAGCCCGGGTCTACCGCGTGAGAGTCTGGTTTGCTTACTACTCGACCACCGAGGAATATGCAAATTGTTTATCCATAACGTCAGATGTATTACATAATTTTTGCTTAAAAGGGACTGTCCCGCTATGTTATGACATATTTGGTTAGGGCCTTTTTTACTCATAACAAAAATATATACTTTCATAGGTCTAGCTCTTATACTTTCCAAAATAATGGACAGTCAACTCCCAAAGTATTTAAGTCAGTATTTAGCTTAAAAAATAGTTGGCTATGCATGGCTTACTGCGCTTGTTGATATTATCTGTCAAAACGAAGTAATTTCTAAAGTGATAGACAGTAAATGTTTAAAAAATAGGCGACTGGATGTTCATTAACAAAGAACACGAAAAACAATACAGTGTTTATTACGAAATACAATATCAAACAATATAAAAAGCAATGCAGTGTTTATTACAAAATAGAAACCGATTTAATATTTTCATAAATTTTAAGAAAACTAAAGTAAGTGCTCAAAATGTTCGCCGTTAGTTTAAATACAAAGTTCATACCTTCTCCTTAAATTTTCTATACAGTTTAAAATTTTATTATTATTTCGATGGTTAAGAAGTTCAATTTCAGCTTCAATTTTCTCTCTAATTATTGCAATACTGTTACTGGTATCGGAACATCAAGTGCAGTAAGCCATGCATAGCCAACTATTTTTTTTAGCTCAATACTAACTTAAATACTTTAGGAGTGCAATGTCCATTATTTTGGAAAGTATAGAAGCTAGACCTTATAAGTATATATTTTTGTTATGAGAAAAAAAGCCCTCTCCGAATATGTCATAATATACAGGGCGTTCTATTTAAATTTTTTTTTTCTATTATACCCCCTATTACAAAAACGCTACTGGTGTACGAAGTATATTTCATTAAAATTCATTTATACTCCCACAACTCTTTGACACTTTTCTTTGTATCTGTATGCATAAGAGGAATAAAGGGGTGGTCAAATTATAACCAATAACCCTGTACAACTGACAATTTAATGGAATGTAGTTAATAGTAAGGATATACAGGATGGAACTGCACACAGGAGGATCTTCCATATCTATTAAGTTAGTTGAGTAAGTGTGTCCTACTCTTCTTATAACCATTTTTAATTTCGGGGACAAATATGGAAAGAAGACTGACTCCGTCATTCCACTCCATTTCCAGGAATTTTCTATTGAAACTTGAAAGATTTCTTTCAAATGAAAAATATCCATTCCATTCACCCTTCCCCTTTTTGAAGGTTATTATTGCTTTCCCTTTTGAACCATTCCATTCACTCATCCCACTTTTGAGTAATTGCAGAGCTTGAGTGATACTGAAATTCTCTACGGAATAAATACTAGATATGGATTGTGTCAATAACTTATTTAATTGAATGAAAGTGATTGAAAAGAAACTTTTGCAGAGAGAAAAAGAATCTATGTACCTAATTGATTTTTCTCTAAAATAGAAATAGATGAAGTATGTGGATAGGTATCTGTATCTGTAGAGTAGTGAGGGTGAGTGTTGGCTCACAGCACTTAGGCCACATGTGACTCATTGTACTTCCTCCTAAGTCATCGTTCATCCTGTCCTTCCCAGGACAGACCTTCCCTAACCGAACACACACTCACTTATCGACGATAGCTCCGGACACTCGTATAAGACATACTTAACAGTTTCATCTTCCTGTTCACACTTCCTGCATATAGGTGTGTCCACTAGCCCCATAGTATGGAGGTGTTTTCTTAGTTGACAGTGGCCAGTCAGAAATTCTACTGTTAAACGTAGGTTTTTCCTGGTCATCGTCAAATATTTCTTCGGCGCCAGCTTCCAAGGGTCGCCCAGGATGATACTAGCAAGACTGCAACCTTTGATTCCATCCCATCTCTTAAGGGATTGAGCATGCTAGTTCCGCAATTGTCGAAGTCGTTAGGCCGTAGGTGTCACTGGGTCCTGAAATTTTTAGTCCAGCTGCTTCCCTGGCTAAAGAATCGGCAATGCGATCACCTTTACTCCTGTCGTGCCCTTTAACCTACCTCAGGATAATATTGTTATCTGCCGAGGCGTTAGCTAAATCTTGGTGGCACTCTAGTACTAGCTTCGATATAACACGTTGTCATGTGAATAGGTAACCGGACACGGAGAAGGAAACGGCGAAATGAAAAAAGAGTGTACCAAGCTTCCCATCTCCAGCTAAAAATCGTTATTTTCAGAATAAATTCTGCGGAGAATTCAGTTCATTGTCACGTTTTACATACATCTAGTTTCCGGGAAATAAAAGTAATAATTGATCGTCCCAGGTGTATCCGTTCGACCTTTTCTTTCGAATGTCTTTCGGTCCAATTGAGCAATTTAACAAAACTAATGAAAGTAGGTATCCTAATAAAGGGACTCTGGAGAATAAAGAATTTGTTGTCCAAGTCAGGAACGTGGATCTTACTCTTTTATTGAACAGTTTTATTTAAACGTATGTATCCTTTGGTGGTTGTACGAAACTTTTTCATCATTCATACATTTAAAGAAAAACTTTGCAATGTTGTCGTGAGAAACTTTTTTGTAGAGCGTTAAATTTTATAGAAGAATCTGTTATAATTATTTCAAAATATTATCTCGAGCGTGAGTCCAAGTGAGTTAACGTTCTTGATATGTTATTTAAATGAAAAACCGAAATTTTTTGATGCGACACCTCTTAATATTAGTATCAAGATCTCTATTTTATTTATATTTATTTATCTGGGGTGGGTGACGTTCATTGAGATCCAAAAGATCTATTGTGCCCACTTACTTCTACTTAGTTTCTGAGGAGAGTCTCAGAACCTAGTAGCTCCTTTAGTCCTATTTCCCGGAGGAATTTTGGGATATCTGCACTTAGGTGAATGTTCCTCTTCTATCCAATAATCATTCAGATGCTGTGCTCTAGGATTCTGAAGTGCTGTGTAGTTGGAAAGTATGTGAATGGAGCTTTCTTCTTCCATGCCACAAAATCTACATTCTTCTTCCTCCACTATTTTGAGCTTTATCAGGACAATTTCCCGTTAGGATCCCTGTTAAAACTCTTAGCGCAGTTTTACTTTGACTTGTTCATTCATTTGATCTCAACAGGTTGTAGCCACCCAGAAGAATATTTGATTGTATAAGCAGATCTTTCCAATCTCGGCCCGAAAAAATCTTTCCAATGGTCAGATCTTCTTCGAATGGTCAGATCTTCTTCCAATGGTCAGATCTTCTCCTTTTCTCGTCTTTTCTCGGGGCTGATTCCGCAAAAGGGTTCAATCCCCAGAAATGTATTTCAGTCCCCTCTTTGCTAGATCATCTGCTATTTCATTTCTTTCTATTCCAGTGTGTCCTGGAATCCATAGTAATGTTTGAGTTTGTCTAGGCTTTCCCACTCCATTTTGGAACTGATTACATAAGAGCTAAGTGCTTGACTATTCGACATTATGATAATCCTTTGTCTTTTGTATCCTTTATCAATACCGAACTGGGCGGGCGCACTTTCTTATGGCGTTGATTTACGCTTGAAAGATACTTGGGGTTTTCCCAAGCTTTCAGAGTGTCTGGTTCCTGTCCCGAACACTCCTATCCCAGTTCCTCCCATTGATCTAGCTTTCACAGTATTCTTTTTGACCATTTTCTTATGTAGGCACCTGTATTGAGGAGACTGAATTATTTCTTAAACTATAATGAATTGTGGAAAACAGCACGTTTGCAAAATAAACATTATAAATCTAGTTCTTTCGACCAGCATTGAAATATCGTTGGACAAATCTCTTCAAAATACTACAGAAGATAAACCATCGTTTTTACGACTATGATATTTCAAGATTTTGCACGTATTAGGATTGTGGAAAGCTACTTCATACCGTAAGCTATTGATAGATGTACTGTTGAAAAAGAGACATTATGGTATCTGTTATAACATTGAATGGGACATTCCGAGATCCAGGCGGCTTTTCCTAACGAGCTTCATTTTGTTGCCGTCGTTAGTGAATCGTTTTCGTGCTCGTTCTCAACAGCTCAGAGCTGTGAGAAATTAGGAAAATAGTTCTCAAAATATATTAAATCCGAATATAGAGTTTCTACTCGACAGTGGTTGATTGCTGAAACCGTCTTGCTGATGTTAAAATAATTAACGAGATAACATTGGGAATTTTTGTTTTGAAAGGGATAAAATACACCGAACTGCCACAAAATATATCGACATAGAAACCACTTAACTGATTACACATTAAATATTTATACATTTTATTTGTCCAGAGCGGAATAAGTTTCGTTATATTACACTAGAGAAAGTTTGTATTGGATTGAGGCATAAAAGTTAGTTGGCTGACTCATAATATATAACAGGCCAGACGATAGGGGTAACAACTACAAGTAATTAGCAATACGGCTGATTTTTTTTCATAAGTACCTTAAAGTATGTAGATTAAAATAAAAAAAAGTTTACCAGTCTATCGATTTCCCAAATTAAAAAAAATCTAAACTTTTTTTTTCGAAATTTTTTAATATTTCGCGCTGGGAGGAAGGTAGAGGAAAATAAAAAATACCACCATGTAGGGGGAGTGTTTTGCAACAAAAAAGGTTTCTTGCGTTTCTTTCGTCCGAGCAATGGTTTGTCCGGAAAAAATTCGGTAAACTAAGTATGTGCTCCGCATCCGCGCGACTCTATTTTCGTGGCGGAGTACATTGTACAGTTATAATGTAGATATAAATAATGGTAATAGGGGGCGTTTTAAAGAGGGAAGTGCCAGCTTTAAGATGGCATTTTTTTTTGTCAAAGTACATAATCATTTTTAGCAAATTATTCATACAGTGTTTCCCAAAAAGTTTTATACAAATGGAGAAAAAGTTTATCTTACATTTCACAAAAAAAAATATTCTTGATAAAAAGCTCTGCATGACTTGTAGATCCATAATCAAGTAGAGAATTTTTAAAACATTGGCTTGAATACAGGGAAAATCAAAATTATGATTTGGAGTGAGAGTAAAATACGTTCAAACTGTAGTGGAGAGCAAAATGTTCATTGAAATTGTTATTAAGTAGCAAAAAATTATTATAAAAATTAACTCTTGAATTTATTTATTACATATCTGACAGTTGTGAAATGTATTGTTTTATCAGGGTGTCTATTATTAAAGATTTCTGCTGCTTCCCTACATGTTTTATAATTTTCTCCAACAATGAGAACAATTTCAATTTTATCTTTAATTCTCAATTTTACTGGAATTTCTAATTATTGCAAACACACACATTTATGTAACATTTGACATTTGTTGACAGTTATTAGATATTCCAAAGCACTCTATCCAGAACGTTATAAGGATGAGTAAAACAAAATCAGGCGATTATTATGAACGGGATCTTACGATGTTTCGTACTGCGCATTAATCTAACAATTGCTGACGTGTTTATTACAATAATCTTGTAATTTTTATCTGTAAAAATCACTAATCTACAAGTGTGCATAATTTTTTGATACTTAATAACAATTTCAATGAATATTTTGCTCTCTACTACAGTTTGAACGTATTTTACTATCACTCCAAATCATAATTTTGATTTTCCCTGTATTCCAGCCAATGTTTTAAAAATGTTGTACTTGATTATGGATCTACAAGTCATGCAGAGCTTTTTATCAGGAATATTTTTTTTTGTGAAATGTAAGATAAACTTTTTCTCCATTTGTATAAAACTTTTTGGGACACACTGTATATAAGATATATATTATATTCTAATCAAAACCAAGTATCTCAATAAAAAATATATTATATAATAAGGTGGCAATGAAACAATTTTTCGAAGGATGCAAACTGTTATTTAGGGGGTCTGTTCCATAAATAAAATTTACGGATAATTAATTTTCCCTAATTACGAAATACGACACTTTTCTTCATCTTGTAAATTTTAGGAATCTTGAATTTACAAGAAAATATATATATTAAGTAATGTAACTTCGATAAAACTGGAGTAATTTTAATGGGGTTTGCGTAGAAATGTTGGGGAAAGTTCTAAGATCAAGAATATATAATTACAATATTAATTAATTTACATACATTTTTTAATTCAATGAATTTTTTGTATTATAAGCGAAAATAGCAATTTTTATAGATTCGGGTAGGAATCTTCTTTATTTTTTAAAATAAAATTTGATACTCATATGATATAAAGATTAATATTCAACGAACAAAATGTATATAGTGAAAAGGTATGAAAGATGATTAATATGTAATTTTATCTAATTTTGACATATAAAGTACATTTTTCAAAACTGACTTCCGTTATCAAACGTCGCATTTTTCGTAACCAGTTACATAATGAAAAATATTAGGTAACTGGTGATGAAAAATTAATTTTATCACCAGTTAATAAAAACAAGAGAGAAAAGAAGAAAGTTTAATGTCATATTATAGAAAAATAACAACAACTACAACTGAAGAGAACTACTAACAATAAGAACAACTAGAACCAGGCCCGCGCCATCCATAAGGGCAGGATGGGCAATGTCCATGGGCGCTGAGTACCTTGGGGCGCCGCCTAGACACTTCATTTTTCAACATTTAAATTTTTAGTATTAGAATTTTTAGTTTTTCTACATTCTTCATCTGAATTAATAAATTAAATAATATATTTTACTAATAAAAATATTCACTGGGAGTGCGCCCCTGTAACCAATCGAATCGTACTCCTAACTTGTGCAAAGTTTTCCATTCGATTGAGGGGAGGGCGCATTTGAAGCTAGGCGAGACCCTGACTAGAACAATTTACTTTTTATTTTATGCATTATAAATATTTATGACAAAATTGGAACAGTTTGTTAGGTTAACCCCCGCAGAATTAGAAGTTGATGTAATTTCGTGATGCATAACTGATCTTGAACTTGAGGTGCTTAATTCATCAAGCATATCAGTGGCAATCCTTTTCTTATTTTCTATGGAGTTCTCTACATAGCTCTCCGCTAACGTGCTGGACTTCCAGCCTCCATGTTGTTTTAACTTTAAAATGTCGGCACCAGAATCTGCCAACAAGGTAGCCGACGATCTTCTGAAGCAAATTTTCTTCTTGTCAAAATTAGATAAAATCTTGTATGAAACGTATGAAATGCTTTATTGATAGGTAAATTAAATTTTCTTTTTGTCAAAATTAGATGAAATCTTGTATGAAACATGTTATGGAATGCTTTTTTGTGTAACTCGTGTTATTTTACGGGACCACGCTCGCCCCGCAAAAATTTCACTCGTTACACAAAATGATGCATTTCATAACTGGTTACATAAATAGCTATTAAGATATAATTTTTGGCATACCTTTTTCCAATGAAAATATGTAAAAACTAATCTATTACCTTTTCTTTATTATTCACAACCTTAACTCTTGTCAAAAATTGAAAAAAATTCTGATTGAATATTTATATCTTTTTTCGCAATTCAGAAAGTAGGTCTTCCGCCGTGCAACAGAGTCGCGCGGATGACACATACATAGTTTACCGAATTTTTTTAGGACAATTCATTGATCGGGCGAAAAAACGCAAGTGACCTTTTTTATTGCAAAACACTTCCCCAACAGGGTGATATTTTTTATTATTATCCACCTTCCACCCAGCGTGAAATATTGAAGAATGAAAAAAAGTTTTTTTTTATACAGTTAGGTGCAAAAAAATCGGCTATATTTGTTTATTATTTTGGCTTTTGGCTTACACTTTTTATATTTTACCAACAAAGGACTTCCTCCTGGTATAAAAAGACAAGAATATGTTACTTAAACTAAACTTAATAAACAATGACATAAATAAAGGAAAAATACATGTATACTTAGTAAAATTTATGTTAACAACAGCAAACTTCAGAGGTACAGAAAACAAAATTTAACACATAAAATAGACT
>CAJUYH010003020.1:0-35542 GCA_910591685.1 Galerucella tenella
AAAGATACGGTCAAAAAACTCTCAATGTTTCACTTTCCGAAAGAGAAGATTTAAGTACAAAAAACTTAGACAAGGAATTGGAAACTGAAAATAGTGCTTCCGAAGAAAGTTGGCAGAAATCCAAAAAGGTAGTCGAATATGATATAATACAATTGAATATAAACTCAATCACTGAAGATGGACGGAATTTGTCCAATAGTGCTGAAGAGTTCCTGTACAGTAGATTGTGCAGCATACTAAAAAGCAGCTTGGTCTTTGAGTATGTACCAAAGACCTGGAGAAATAGTAGCTTAAACTTTATTCCGAAGCTTGGGAAAAACGTACAGACCAATTACTCTTATTTCATTTGCACTTGAGAATTTGGAAAAGCTGCTAGATAGACATTTCCAGTATAAGTTATCGGTTCAGAGGCTATTACACCAACACCGTTAAACCACAGGGTAGGGTACTCTACAGAGACAGCGGAGAAGCTGGAATATACTCTAGAAAATGAATAGGTGATGAAAGGGACTTTCATAATCGTTGGAGCCTTTTTTGATAACACCTTTGTATAATCATCCTGCCCTAAGCAAAAAAGCTGTAAAATTTCTAATAAAAATATTTCAGTTGTAAAATCTGAAACGCATAAAAATGGAGACGGTATCTGAGAGAATGGCCGAAAACAAATAAAAAAACTATTCCAACTTTCCAAATGACTTCTCCTTTAAATACAAGCATTCTTACATTATTCTCAAGCACAAAGGAAGTGCCTCTTTAAGCAAGAAAATTTCAGTGTCACGTCTGGAACTTTGACCGCTAAAGTAGCAGAATTCTATAAAATTTTTAGGACGCGCCGACTTGCCGAGAAGTCGGTTCTTCGTATTTTTATTATTTTTGTTACTGTAATCCACCTTTCGTCTCGAGTGGTAAGTACACGGTCATTAAGTCTTGCCGAAGGGCACTTTTTAACTTTGCATACTCGACATCGGAGGCTTTTCAAATTTTTTCACTGGATAGTAGGTTGTTTTTCTTTTATTAATATTTTTCAATTCAGTACTTGTAATATAATGGAACAGCGTTATAATTTCAGACTAGTTTTTGCCCGCTACTTCGTTCAACGTCTCTTGAATAAAATCCGTATGAGTTTTCAAACTTGTCAAAATAGAATGTAATTTAAATTTAAAGCATTAAGAAGTATTAATATCAACATCGATGTAAATCACTACTAAAATAATCTAGAATTTTCGAATTCTTTAGAAACAGTAATTTTAATTTGGAAAAGTTAGTTGAGTAGATTCCACAAAACAAGGGTCCACGCAGTACATTCAACTTTCTACTCCTTTTTAACTCCGTTGGGCGATGAGCTTCAATAAAGTACAAAACACATCTTCCATCAACTCTGTTAAATAATGTTTATGCAAAATTTGAAGCAGATTGTACCAAGGAATCACGTTGTCCTATACAAACTCTGCCCCTGTTTTTGATCCACTTAAAAGTAGAGTTTCGGAAAATCCTCCATTATCAGGTGCCTACGTCATACAAAGAACACACTTTCAAGTTTCATGTCTGTACGATCAGCGGCTTAGGCTGTGCGTTAGTCCTTCAGTCAGTCATTCAGGACAAAACAATTGATGGTTTCAGCTGCGCCATACTGTGGTGGATCGTGTGTATCGTATTGTAGTGCCATCTAGCGGCACTTATCGAAAGTAGGCCTCAGGTAGAAAAATAGGAAATAAACGGCCACCGGCAGGAATGCAACACAGCAAACAAAAAAATACACCAACAAAATTGTATTTCGATTGAAGAAATCACCCCCCCGTACTAGAACCCTAAAATAGAAAAATTAAAATAGCATCGCGTTTTTCAGAACTTGAGCCCCTGAACCATAACGAAAAGTTCGTCAAGAAAAATACATCGAAATGAAAGTAATTACCTCGTGTTCTTGTGAGGGTCGCTTATCGAATATGGCGGAATGGAAGTCCTTCTTTTCTTTTTAATCCGTATAAACGGTTTTTGAGTCGATTATTCTTTCCAAAATCTTCAACATCGAACTCCAAAAAAAATTTAATTAGTTGTCATGGCTCACTCCCCTTCTAAGGATGGCTTAACGACTTCACACTAACCAACTACGCCACAATGCACAGGATCAACACTTTTATTCAAACGACTTATTCCTCCAACAGGTAAAAATGGAAGAGCCGGGAGAACTCCTACGTTATAACCTTCCTCAACTGTGGATTACCAACCTAAGCCCCACCACAAACACGAATAATCTTCGTTTGACCAACATACGAGCTGTAAAAGGTCGAAGATATGGTTGCCTACCAAGCTTCCTCGATACGTATATAGGACTGATTATAAGAAGAAAACGAAGTGTAACATCTAGTTAGTTTATAATTGAAACATGGCAACATTGACATTACTAAGTGAGTTAAAAGTAGATAGCTGTACACTAATTACAGTTTCTGATTTCCCAGTTTTCTACCTTGTACCTACTTTCAATACGTGCCGCTAGATAGCACACTACAATCGATCCACCGCAATATGGCGTCAAATAAAACCATCAATTAATATTTTCGGGAAAAAAATTAAAATAGAATTAATTTTTATCAGTTGACACTTCTGATATGCTCGTATTTGTTCTGTTGAACGTTTAAGAGAATGAAGGAAATTTATTTCAATATTGGCATTGTTTTAAATAGTTTATATATTTTTTTATACTATACAATGCATTGAAGTTTTTAAATAGGATGTAATGATAATTTGAATATTTTTGGACGATTCATAATTTTATTTATATTTAATAGTAATGAAAGAAAAATGATATATTAATACTTGCGGTTTAATGAACTTGAAGGTTGAACATTTTTTAAAGAAATCGGATATATTTTAGGAAGCGAGAAGTTAAAGTTGAGTATTTAGGAATAAAAAATCAAAATTCTAGACAAATGAGTAATTTGTATGAGTGAGTTAACAAAATTTAACATTTTTAAACATATTTTGGTATAAAGAAAAATCTAGAAGCACCGGAAAGAGTCCGCTCAGTATTGGATGGTATTAGTTTGGAGGGTTTTATGGGCATTATTGGTTGAATGGTGAAGAATAGAGGACATTTCCAAATGAAACATTTATTTAAACTGAATTTCGGACTAGTAAGAATCGTCTAAAAGTGATTTAAGCGATAAAATAAGAAATGGATATAGTTTCGATAAAATGTATAAATTCAAAACTGCCAAAATAGTATATTAAGTACCTATTAAGAACGGTAAGGGTTGTTTACCGGTCGACAGCACGAGGCCGGTTTTATCCTTAATGTTCGAGTTGCTTATACCATTTTTTGCGCGATCGTATTAAATCTGGAATAAAATAATTTAAATTTCTTCGAAATGAACGAAATGTCAAAAGTGACATTCATATTTCTCGATCAGTTCAAAATATAATTTGCATTTTGGTGAAAGTGTTTATTACTTTTTATGTTGTTCTGTTCGGTTCTGTTCATTAAAAAAATATAAATGAACTTTGTTCCTTTTGTGTAATAAATAAAGTAATATATTATCCAGGACCACTTAAATGTATGTGGGGCTAAGACGTCGGTAAGTGATTTACTTTATTTATATTTATCCGGATAGTTGAATTCAAGCGGTCAATCCCCTGGGTATAGGTACAATATCATGTTGCACAAGTTTTTGTTGTGGATTGTTTGGATTGTTTGATTGTTTGGATTCTCAAAATATTTGAATTTGTCCATCATTGACGTTGATAATAGAAAAAAATTGATAACCACTGATAGAGAAATTCAGCTTCTCAGTTGGCTAGAAGATGCAATAGTTGTCAACTTCACAGCAAGTAGTGGAAGAGAGTATTTTTACTCATATGCGGTGTTAAAATATCAATACATTTTAAATGGTTAACTTTTTACAAAAAATCATAAGTACGTGTGCATATGGTGTTGAAGTGTCGCTGCTTATCATAATCCGTCTTATTTTCATGAAAGTATGTCTTCTGGAAGTTTTTATAAGTAAAATTCTGGAATAGGTTCAATTGAATCGCCTTTAAAACAAGATATTCAAAAACACTAGGGTGGCTCTCCTACATACGATCCTTATAGTTGTGAATATTCACCCATATTCCCACTTCTGAATCAACAGCGCCGCTTGTTGTTGATTCAAAGCTTTCAAAGAAGAAGTTCACAAAACAGATCTTGGAGAATAAAATTCATAGCATGAAGAACGTCTTTCTAGGGTAAATCCTGTTTCTTAGAGCTTTTATTGTCGACAATTTGTTAGGAAGGAATTTGCCCCAACTATAACGAACAGATTCGTACTCGGCAAATTTATAAGTCTTCATTCTTTGTATAATTTTACGCTAGAGGAATTCTAAACCGTTCACTCGCAACCTTTTTAGGGTTTAATATAGTAAGTATACGTAATCTGATGTGTCTCTTGTGAAATTTGAGAATTCCATCGTAAGCGGAGCAACTAAATCTTATTTAGTTACATTTTAAGGAATATATTTCAAAATATTTGGAGCTAGATGCTGTTAAGAAAGCAAACAAATATTTTTGATGAAACGTTCAAGTTCTTAAAGTTGGAAGTTGAACTCCATAGTAGTACGTTCATAATCTATGGAGCGAAAACAGACAGTGTACTTGTTAGTCAGACGAAGGGGTACATGCTTCTCGTGGTGCGTTTGTGAACGCTGTGATGTATAATTCTGACACTTTCCGACCACCACCCGAGGATTTCCGAACGCTACCCATGATACGTGTGATGTCATACAATTTGTTCACTTTTGTCAATATGGCCGGTATTGCATTAGGTTCTGTGTAGTTTTCTGTTTATATCGTATTTTAATTAACTATTAATTGCTTCATCGACGTGAAAATATCATTTATATGTTTGTTTGAGACCATTACGTGTTTATGTGTGCCATTTTTTATTTTTAAGAGTCAACGTAAACTGTAAAGTGGACATAAATATTCGATATTTCCGAGGATATTTTAAGACTTTTGAAAGAAAATATTTTGTCTGGAGTTTTAATAGACGCTGATTTACACTCTGGAACTTGGAATACCAAGTTTTTTTTCGGCTTTATCCATTTTTAAAGTTTTCAGAAACAAATTAGGTCACAAAAACTCAGAGCGTGATACACGAATAAGAACGTAAACAAATCGAGTGACGTCAACGGATGGGGCAGTCATATTTATGACGTAAAGCGCGTTCTGGCGGACTTGAAAATTTTATGATTTTTGAAGTCGTTTTAAGAGTAGAGTAGAGTCCTGGGAAAAAGAGAGGAATACACAGCCTAATGGGACCGTCTGGTACACAGATGGCTCATGCTCCGGTGATAGAGCAGGGGCTGGAATTTACTCCAGGAACCCAAGAATACAGGTTTGTGTACCATTGGGTGATGGTGTATCTGCATATCAGGCCGAGATATATGCCATCTTGGAATGTGCGCAGATAAACGTAGACAGAGGTTATGTGGATCGACGCATAACCATATACTCCGACAGTCAGGCAGCAATCAAAGCCCTGAGTGGGTATACCAGCAACTTAGGACTTGCTAACGAATGTCGAGAACGACTTGCTAATCTTACAAGGCGGAACGTGGTGCGACTAGAATGGATTCCAGCCCACTCTGGTTTTGAAGGCAACTAGATGGCGGATGCACTGGCTGCGGAAGGGGCGGCAGCTCCTTTCTGCGGCCCGGGCCCGACCCTGTGCCTAACAAAACAAAAAATACGCAAGGAGACGAAGAAATTACTGAGGAATCGCTCATTGGAATGCTCTGCAGGGTCCTAGACAATCCAAACTTCTACTGAAGGGATGGACTGATGGACACGCCAGGGCAGCCACTGAACTACCAAGGAGTAGGCTAAGGAAGGACTCCTAACAGGGCACTGCTGTATGAGGAAACACCTCCACAACTTAGGAGTAGAGGAAAGTTCCCTATGTAGGGGTTGCGGCATGACTGACGAAACGTCAGTCCATGTTCTCTTAGAGTGTCCACACTGGGCTGTACTACGCAGGCGAATCTTGGGAGTTCCTGTTATGGGTCCTGGAGACACAAGCAGACATCCATTGAAAAAGGTTGTGGCCTATATTGAAGGGTTTGGTTTCATGGATGTCTAGGTAGCAGGAATGGCACAATGGGCCCGCCAGTGGCCTCAGTGTCGGAACCTTGGCTTGAGTTGTCCAGGACAAGGCTCGCCTGCACATTTAGTAGTAGTAGAGTTTATATTTTTTCAAAAAAATAGGCATGTAAGGTGTTGAGGGACCTGATAAAGCGTCAATTCCCACCAATAGCAAAATTTATGCTTGTACCCTATTAATTGCGCATGTGTTCAAATTAAAACAACACCCACGTTTTGTAAAAAATTTTGATGAGGTCGTATAATTGGTTTCGTGAATTAGTTGCACTTAATATTGGTGATTATAAACTATAGGAATAATGGTATTTTATTGTTGTTTGTTTAAATTGTAATAGTAACAGTGAAAAAGTTAATATGACCGTTTGCCCAGTAAATATCCATGAAAAGTAATTGAAATAATTTTATTTTTTGTCTTAAATTTGGCTAAGAAATTGTAGATACACCACGATGGAGTCAACATTTATAAGCCTTGCACCTTAATCCGCTCGGGGCAAAGCCACTCGCTAAATAATTCTTGTGCTCGGTCAATAATAATAGTCTTCACCACATTGCTGTATAATATACTATTATTAACCGCACATAATACAACAAAAACGTGAACAGAAATCGTATAACCATGGTGGCAGCCAAAAGGCAGAATTCAGATATCAACAGAGGACCAAACGAGTTCTCTGAAGGATCTGCTCTTCTAGTCAACCCTTTTTATCATAACAAAAAATATTCTTGATAAATAGTCCATAATAAAATTAAAAAAAAATGAAGAAAAACTTCTTGATCGTAGAAAGTAAAATGTAGTATTAGTACACCAGATTTGAAGCAGTAATCTTCCAGAACTTATGTTTTATAACTTTTTCATAATCCCACACTGTTATTTCGATTTAACGGTATTACGATGAAAATTAAAAAGTTAATGTTATCAGCCTCCGTCCGTTGTTCAATATTTTTTACATTCTTGCTTTTACGGCACTCTTCAAAATTCTCACATTCTTTTTGACATCGCTCTTGAGTTATTTTCCGCAGTGAATCAACACTCGCTGCACATGATTCTCCCAATATTTCTCAAGAAATTGTTTTTGTCCCTCAATTTCATCCGTGGTCGTTGTTAAAACGATCTCGCGAACACAAAAAACTAACGTTATTTATAATTTTATAGTGATATTGTTAAGCTGTTCCATGACAATACGATGCTGAGATTTTTCTGTATAATTACAAGGTACGCCTGAAACTTTGGCTTCAGGTAACCTAAACATGACAGTTAATTTTGACATTTGATATTTGTTGGCAGACAACAACTATGTTGTTATATGCAACACTTAATAATACAACCCTCGTAAAATAAAATATTACTTAAAGCAAAAGGCAAATAAAATCGCGTGAACATTTGCAGCGTTGTCAGATTGTTCATGGAATACATGAATTAACAGAAAATAACTGTAAAAAAAAGCTTAAATGTAGAAAATTTCACATATATTAAAGGAAAACTACAAAACTGTCGATAGTTGTATGTATGTATGTGTGATTTTTGGGGTGACATTCACTGAGACCTAAAAGGTCTATTGTGTCCCCTTACTTCTACTCAGTTTCTGAGGAGAGTCTCAGAAACTAGTAGTTCCTTTAGTACTATTTCCCGGAGGAATTTTAGGATGTCTGCAGGCTTCAACTTAGGCAAATGTTCCTCTTCTATCCAGTAATCTCCCAGGTGCTGTGCTCTAGGATTCTGGAGTGCTGTGCAGTTGGAAAGTATGTGGATGGAGGTTTCTTCTTCCATTCCACAAAATCTGCATTCTTCTTCCTCCACTATTTTGAGCTTTTTCAGGTGCCCATTCAGGCGACAATGTCCCGTTAGGATCCCTGTCAAAACTCTTAGCGCAGTTTTACTTTGGCTTATGCATTCTTTTGATCTCAACAGGTTGTAGTCACCCAGAAGAGTCTTTGATTGTCGATAGTTTGTTCCATTTGTGTTTTTTGTTAGTTACACAAAATCACAAACTGATTTATACATTTTTTAAAAGGAAAATAATCATATTACAAAATAAGTAATTCCAAACGCGTTTTAGTATCATTTCCGAAATAAGCAAAGAAGCTAAATGCCGTGCACTCCACTGGATCATATTCCTAGTAGACTATAATATTGTTAGATTTTCATACAAAATGGTATATTGAGATATGAAGCCGGATGTGAAGCTTACCAAACCAAAAAGCTGTAAAGGAACTTTCGGCCCGTATATCTCACGCTATTTTTTTCACGATTGTTTTTTTTTAAATTACCAACATTGCCATCATAAAAGTTGGTTGTAAATACGAGAAAAGTGTAATTTGCTAATCAAATTCTACATAAACACGATGTTCATATGAATATAAAAGAAATTTCAACGCCAACGTCAGCTGCTACCTCCGCTCCAAACTGTTTTTTTAATTTTAATATGCATTCATTTGATGTTAAATGATTTTTTTAACATATTTTGATAGATAGTTTCATTATTTATTTGCAATAGTATCAGATAGGGACCAGAATTTGGAATTGTTCTTGATAAAAGTAGCTGGAAGGCTACCGAAACATTGAATCGAAATATATAAAAAATATTTTTGTTTAATTTCCGAAAATCATTAACAAAAATATTCACCCCTTATAATACAGTGTGTCGCATTTAAGATGAAGACACCCCCATATTTTCGCTTTTTGAAAGATTACAGATTTGAATTTTTGCAGAGTCATACATGTTGATGGGCCACATCTTTCAAGTTAATCAACTGAAATCTGAACTTTAATCTCAGCCTACTACGATTTCACAAACGGGGTCACTTTTCGATATTTTGCTTCGCGTTGAAAATATCGAAAAAAACTAATCTAAAAAGTTGTTCAGAATATTATTTTAACCCCACATACCGAAATTCATCACAAAATTCGCATTTTTATTTTTTTAATTTTTTCGGCCTACACACTGAATTATTACAAGATATTGATTAATTTGATCAATATTCCTTTGAAAGTGCTGCTTATTTTACTAGAATATTTGAACACATGACACCGTGTCAAAATTTTAATTTCCACGGCACAATAATTATCAAAATAAATAATTATTTTGTATACATTGACCAAAAAATGAAAAAATTAAAAATCCGAATTTTGTGATAAAATTTGGTATGTGATGTGAACATAATATTCTGAACAACTTTTTTTAAAAATATTTTTCGATATCTCTAACGCGAAGCAAAATATCGAGAAGCGGTCCTGTTAGTGAAATTGTAGTAGGTTAAGTTTAAAGTTCAGATTTCAGTTGACTATTTCAAGAAATGTGGCCCATCAAACTGTATGACTCTACAAAAATCCGAATCTGTAATTCTTCAAACAGCGAAAATATGGGAGTGTCTTCATCTTAAATGCGACACACTGTATAACATAAATGTTGAAAACATATCGGTGTTCAGTTTGGGAATGCACAGAAATTCTATAATTTTCATTCATGCAATCATGAATTTTGAAACACCGTGTATAATAATGTTTACCTACGACCCCCCCTGTAATCAGTCAATAACACACAGTCGGTATCAATGTAATGATGTCTATTACGCACTGTAAAAAAAACGCACAGCTGTAAAGTAAATCGCACGGCTTCCCTAGCAACATCTTAGCAACTGTCAATAGACGTCACCATTTTATTCAAAATTTACTATTTGAAAACATTCAATACGGCCATGTTTAACTATGAAAAGCCCAAAGGGCTAAGTATATGTATTGAGTATAATTGAAAAATGGACTTTTGATTATCAACAATTGCTGCTTTCGTTTATTTGGGCTTCAAGCACTTGTGCGTGACGCCTCAGTCGTCACGACTTTTGAGCAAATCGAACACGATTTTTTAGGATGCTCAAAACCACCTGACATGTGCCAATGCCAATGAATTTCCTGTGTTGTTAGAAGAACAGCTTTCGATTATAATGTTTTTGATAAGATAATTTTGCATATTTAGATATTTTTAGTAAGGTTTAAATCGTATTAAATCGTAATCGGCACAATCTTAACCTTTAAATAAACGTCAAACCGGACAAACGTCAAATTTAATGTCCGTGGCTTGAAGCTCATACTTTTCGGTATGTGCTTGAGGGGCAAGGGGAAGGTAAGACTAGGCGTCACGCCCGGTAATAAACGAACGGAATTCAGTCACTACGAGCTGCTACTAGCAGCCAAAAGTAAATAATCGAAAACGCTTAATATATTAATAATGATTAAACGTTAGTTCTTTAATGTGCTTCTTTCATTGGTAATAGAGTAATAGAGATGGAGTTTACCAAGCACCTCTAATTATGTAACTGTTATTTCTTATGCTTCTTATAAAAAATACAAGTACAAGTAGGTAGTAGGTAAAGTATAGTACGTAACTCGTATTGTAGAACATTTTACGCACTCACGGAATTACGCACTCGCCGCTACGCGCTACGCCGTGCGTAACTTTTCCATTCGTGCGTAAAATGCTCCTTACCACACACGTTACGTAATATACTATTAAAACACACCCCGAAGTGGGTGTTGGGAGTAAGTATTTCTGAAAAAAGCATTGTCAAGTATATTATTAATCGTCATTCAAAAAAATTTGATCAGCAATATTTTTTGTTTAAAACTATTTTACAATACACGAATATGACTTACATTGACGTAGCTAGGAAATTTTTCTAGGGGGACTACCATAGTTATTTAATTTCGGTAATATAATTATGAATTATCCAATTTCTGTGTGGTATTGACAGATTTTGAATGAACTATAATTATACAGTAAATAATTTTTTTTCTCTAAATAAAATTATATCATTTCCATCCTTTTTTTATGCTGAGTGATAATGAGTTTAGTCGGATGGACAGTATCCCGTCAATGCCACCCCTAATTTAACCCTTGGAAATTTCCTAAAAAAAAGTATGTATTACAAACAAACAATTGAATAAAAAAAAAAATTCAACAAAATAAAAGTGAGTCATGTTCTAAATTCAATCCTGCATATTTGTCTAACAAGAAGTCTGTGCGGAATAATCCCAGTATAAATAAGGATTTTCTTCTAGAGGAGATGACAGAGTGTAATCCGGTAAAATGTGTACGCTTTGCACCGACAACTTTTTAAATTGGATACCATAACGTTTCTTTAATTTATATTTATAATGCAAATTAACACTGCTCCAATTTAAATAACAACACTGCCAACCTAATTTTTTAATGTACTTTTTCCTATTCTCGTTATCTCGACCATTATCTAACTCTCTTTTATCTAGGCATCTGACCCGTGGCGCTTCCTAGGACGAATTAATTGTACGGGTAGCGTCACCTTGTCAGCCTGAGCAGTAAGCTTCAACAGCTTTGACACCTTACCGTACAATCTACCAATAGGTGCTGGTCAATATATTATAGATTGATCTGAATTAGCGTTGTATGTAGTTCAGCAAGACTTCTAGTGCAGCTGTTGGGGTTATCCTCGACAAGTTTGCCTTTGTATGCCACTCAGCTCACACACTATACATCACCTTCTCCCTTTTATCACTCCTACCTCTTGTCCCCGCCTAATCATGCTCTCCATTACGCCTCTTACTTCCATCCATTCCTCCTCCCCCGTCAACATTATCCCCACCGTGCTCTTCCAATACACCGCCCCCCAAATTCTTCTCCAGCTTCTTCAGCAGTTTCTCTTTCTTCCTGAATCTGAGCACATGTCCCACACTATCCTCCACTACACATCTCTCGCATTCCAGTCTCTCTTCTCCCAATCTTGCGGAGGAATCCTACTCACGACTCATGTCCAGTGAGCACCTGTCTCAAGAAGTAGTTGATCTCCCCGAATTTCCGGTCCATCCAATCTCTCCTTCTCTTAATTCCTCTCTTTAGAGCGCCCTCATAATCCTTTTACCTTCTCTCCATTTCCTCCCAAATCCATTCCTGTACTTCATCTCTGGTCGGTGGCTAGAGCCTTATCAAGAATGTACAAACAAAAAAAAACAGGTCTTCGCAATGCTACCTAATGGAAATTGATTTTTTTCAAACAAATTTTTGAAATTGCATGAATAAAGTCATTTTGAAATACTCGAGCGCGTCAGATTTTCATAGAGGAAGTTTATCTTGGTATCCTGAAAGCATATTTTCTTAATCTGATAAAAATGTTGGTGGGATCTCTTAATCTGACCGAAAAAGGTTTTTTTGTTACTTTTTTCCCTTCCTTTCTCCCTGTTTAAACGGGTAATTTAAGAATGACAATAAAGCGATAGATACAACCAACGTAAAAGTAGATGAAATGTAGTACAAATTGTATTATTTATTGTATAAGAAATGAAATTATGTAAAAATTGTATTGTTATGTCTGACCTTCACATTTTTGCTCAATACAATTCATCTTCTTCTTCTTCACTGCAACTTTCCTATTGTGGCTAAGTGCCTGTACATGTTATTCTTTTTTGCTTCAATTCTTCACTTCGTTTTGCTTACGTTACGTCCAAAAAACAATTTGAGGATAAACAGGCTATTGAATGATATAAATAAATGAAACTGTACATGTTGATAATATTTACTTTTGTATACAGATACGCGGAATTTTTCCCGAGTCCACAAACATTGTCGAGAAGCTTTAGGGAAAAAAAATTTTGAGATATAATAGAAGTTACATAATTTAATTATCGTTGTTTCATATCAATTTTTTTAACACCCTCCGTTTTCGAGATATACTAAAAAAAACCGGGAGTTTGAGCTTTCATGATGCTTTAAGTCCAAAAGTCTTAACTTTGGACAAAAAATGTAAAGAAATCTTTTTTTTGTGTAAAATGAAATTACCTTTATTTTATTTAAAATTTTTTTTTTGTAAAATGTGTCGTTCGCGACTTATATGCCGCAACGCGTTTTTCGGCAGTTCGCGATCCTATAACTCGGCGGCGTCAAGGACTTATCGTCAGATTAGTTAAATTTAGTCTTAAGACACTAAAATCAACCCTCAATATCTGAAATGAAATGAAATCTGAAGCGCTCGAGTATTTCAGACTATCGATTTTTTTCACTAATCTGATCGTCTATCCTAGGCACTATACATATAGAGCTAATACTTTCCAAAGTTGTTCTATTAGGTCTAAGGTATCTCTCATATCGTCAACTGCCACGCTCGAGTATTCCCGAAAAATCCCCTATTCGCCTCCCTAACTACTAGGCGGCAAAAGAGTTTCAAAAATAATGCGTTGAATTTAAATGAATTTTTCTGTTGAAAAGTGTTCTTATCATAAGAAAACCACTTTTAATTATAATCATGTCAAAAAATAAATTTGTATATTATAATTTCAAAGGGATGTAACTTTTTTGTATAAACATTTGGACTAAGGCAAGTTACGCTATATCTAGTTATTTTTACCCCCCGAATTTGTGATTCAACTTATTATCTATCTTTTTGTTACATCCTGTATAGAGGTACAACTCGATGCTATTTGTTACTAAGATTAGATAACCTTAGATACTTGTTATATAAAATTTAAAATAATACCTTACGAATACACATTACCGTCTACTTCAAAGCATTCCTTATCCGTGTCCCCTTTTAAATTACAAATGGCTCCTCTGTTTAGTGCATCCCCCATTCACGTGTTGTGTGTTTTCCGGTTGACGTAGAACCACTCCGCCATTTGCATTGTTGATATCACAGCCGGATGAATTTGTATGAATAGAGGAATAGCAGGAACATATTTATGCTTTCTGCAGTTACAGACAGACAACTTGCAGTATGAGGGTGCTTCCTTCATCTTAAACGAGCACTCCGTGAACTTGTTGTTTAATGATGAAGGAGTTAATTGCTTAATATGATATACAAGGTGTCACCATTTCGTTGTTTCAAGTGCGTGAAAAGTAGTTAGATAAAGAATAAATATTGATAGTTTTAACGAAGCTTATTTGGGTGCTTAACTGAAGAAGTTTACACGTGAAAAATAAGAATTGTGGTGGACCATGTAGCTAGATTGAAAAGCAGTATCTCCATTTTCTGTAGGAATACCTAATAGCAAGTTGAGTTACTGCAATTTTTATAGTCTACCAGGATGGATGAACGCTTACTGCTCTCTAGCTTTGTAAGGTATACTTATAATCGTATAAGGAGCCCATAGAAAGAGGAAATTCGAAAATGATAAAAGTTGGAGATACTGCCTTCTTGCTTAGGACTGCAGTATAGGCATTTTTATTCATGAATTCCTATTATGTATTTCATAATTTTAAATCGGCAATTTCAATTAGTTTTTTCATAATGGAAATTCTTGTATTATTATTATAGGAAACAAAATTTTAATTCTTCAATAGAATAATTAGGGAACGAAAATTTTTGAAAGGAGAGATATATATTTTATCCTCTTTGGAATCAATGTTATTAAATACCAAAACGGCACGCTATATACTTACATAACATTTCTTGACATTCTTAAATGTTCATAAAAATCTTGCGGTGGGCATCCTGGAATTACTTCCTCGAAATTATTCATATTTCTTATAGGACTTTCTGCTTATAATGCTAATATTTCTAAATCTTCTTGATTTCCAATTAGAGGTGGAATCAATTCCACAATATTATCCATAGTATTATTTTCATCCACCAGTTCTTCTAAAATTCAATAATTTATAAGGTTTTCCATTAAAGCCAAGCCTAACCTATGAAAATTCATAATTTATAAAAAATTTCTCCTTTCTTGAACTCAGCCCAATTAAAAAGCAATATGTAGTGAATGAATGGGGCTCGTTTTCAATTTGAGTGCATCTGTTTTAATGTATAAAAGTTGGAGGGTTTCATGTCCGCTGGAGGTTTGAAGATTTCTATCTCACTGCAATCATAACATTTGAAGAGTTTTTCGTCTATTTGTGATATTTATGTTTGTGTTTTTCGTTGGAAGGACTTTTGTATTATTTGGAATTTGGCTCCTGAGTCTCAAGTCTAATTCACATTTTTGTATTCTGTGTAAATTTTTTTTTTTAAATTGCAAAGCGCTTTCTTCTATTGGTCCATCATCAGTGCCATACCTGCAAGTAAGCAATAATCGTTGGAAAATTTTTAAAAGAAATCAGTAAACAATTACTTACTCGTCAGATATGAAACAAGAAACCTAGTCAAATGTCTACAACTCATTAAAGTCACTGTTAAAATTACATTAAATTTAATTTTTTTTTTTAAATTATCCCCTGATTGAGGTTAAACTGTCTTCATGTTATGAACATTTTTAATTTCAATTAAATTCTTCAGCCACTACACGAACACGTGTTAGTAGACCGGAAGACGAAGTGACACTACTTCAATTTAAAACTAACAAATGAAAAATGACAATTCAAGTGGACACAGAGCTCAAGCTATCCAACATGAGCATAAAAGTAAAATTATTGTGAAAAATTTTTATCTGGTATGTGTCCCAAAACCAAATATGTGAATTTCTCAAATAATTTATAAATAAATTTGATATATTGAGGTCTAATGAGAACCCATCAAATCATAAGATGCCGAAAAAGATTAAGGGTCTAATCAGAAATCATCGCTGAATCTAATTCAAAATAGAAAACTCACAAATAGGTCAAGAGAGATTCCAAAGGAAAAAAAATTTAATTTGAAAATTATAAAATATTTGTGTAATCTGGTAGCCCATCAAAACCAAAAATCAGTCATCTAAACAAATAAAACAGATTTGATTTTGAAGTCTAATGAGAACTCAATATTCAAATCTAATTCCAAAAACGAATAAGATCATGGGTTTAATGAGAACCCGTTCCCAAATCTAATTAAATTGGATAACCAGTCAATAGTCAGAAAAAACTCCAAACACAATAACCATTTAAAGAATGAAGTATGTAAAATCAAATTCCAGCAATTATTAATAACAAAAATACATTTAAAAACAAAGTGAACTATTAGTTGAATTATGTACATAATGATATCCCAAAACAAATGTAAGTCATTTTCATTGAGAAAAATCTGATTTAGAGTCTAATGAGAACCAATTCATCAAATCATCTACAAGCCAGAAAAAGATTAAGGGTCTAATGACCAAATCTAATTCAAACAAACAACCCAACAAGAGTCCAGAAATATCCAAAAAAACCAAATACTAATCATGAATTTTGTAATTTGAAAATTATGGAAAATTTAGAATTGATGATCATTAACTAAACTGTACGGTATCAATCTGATAATATTGTTGTTCATGTTCGTGTAGTGGCTGAAGAATTTATTTGAAATTTAAAATGTTCATAATATGAAGACAGCTTAACCCCAATCAGGAGATAGTTTTTAAATTTTTTTTTAAATTTAATGTAATTTTAACAGTGACGTTAATGTGTTGTAGACATTTGACTAGGTTTCTTGTTTCATATCTGACGAGTAAGTAATTCTTTACTAATGTCTTTTAAAAATGTTCCAACGATTATTGCTTACTTGCAGGTATGGCACTGATGATGGCCTAATAGCCGAAAGCGCTTTGCAATTTTAAATAATTTTTTTACACAGAATACAAAAATGTTTTCTTGACTTTCTAGTCATGTGTACTCAGCTATAAATATATTCACCTAATTCACATTTGTGATTAAGTCCTTAAAAAGAAATTCTCCCGGAAAATTATCGATAATGATGCTTGCTGCAACCCAAAACATAATTGAAACTGATACAACAATTATTCAAGACCACAACTAAAATCCTTTACTCACTCGATACTTGCCCTTGACAACGCGATTTCCATGTTCAGCTATGATTTCAATTCCAGTAACCACATACATACGATTCAAGGTCTTATGAGAAGATTATTTACCTGTTTTTATGTGGCATGCTCTCTACAACACCAGCCGTTGCGTTTAAAGTAAAAACATGAAAGTTAAAATCTTATTTCGCTTGAAAACGAACCCTAAGACATAACCAATCGGTAAAATTTAAACACGTCTTTGAAAAAAATATCCAATCTCTTATACATCGACAGAAACAACCACTTATTTGACAGACCAGCCAGCAGCTCAAATTGTTTGATTTCATCCTACTATAACCCAGATTTTGCAACAATATTCATAGTTCAAAGAGAAATAATTTTTGCATCTCAGAAATATAAGAAGCAACTCTCTTAAT
Organism: Galerucella tenella; assembly: GCA_910591685.1. Lineage (NCBI taxonomy): Eukaryota > Metazoa > Arthropoda > Insecta > Coleoptera > Chrysomelidae > Galerucella > Galerucella tenella. Next base: position 17,222 of record CAJUYH010003020.1, read on the forward strand.
CAACTCAATTTAACAAAATTACTAAATTCATAACAGGAGAAATGTATTTAGCTGTTCTATTTTACTTTTGCCATTTCCTGAATAACAAATGTTACGATAAAAAGATCTAAAACACACCTGTAATATTTTTTTGTTAAACTTCAAGTTCCTTAGAATTCCCTGTCGTGCAAAGTTTCTTGAAAGCAATTTAAGATATTACACGAATGTTTCTCGGCCCGCACCTCATACGCTACACGAGAAAAACTTTGATTTTTCCTAAATATATTGCCGAGCCAGAAGTTTTACCACTGCCATATTTTATTCCATAATGCACGGCGACAGTATAAAACACCTTCTAAAAGCCTATTTCTCTCGTTTTTTGGCTTAATGTATGTGTAAGAGTTGACGGGTCGTTGTTATTAAACACTTAGTAAAAGTCACTTATATCTTTATTAAACAACTAAATAATTCTCGGTACAAATTACATTGACCTATCGGTATTGAACCGACCTCGTTGAAGTTTATTGTATTAATCTAATTATAAATATATTTGTACCCGTCTCATCAAAATGTCCAAAACTATGTTTATATTTTTATTTAAGCTTACTAATACTTTTATATCATTGCTGATAGACATATTTATAAAAGTATTAATTAAGCTATTTCGTCAATGACCTAATACATTATACGAGGGGCATTACATATGTGTTGCGGTTGATGAAAATGTATGCAATTCCATTTTTCTCAGGAATAACAAGTTTTTCCGTGGTTTTCTTTTTCGTATCATTTCTAAGTGGAAATAGTCAAATCATCATCATAACACAGCTATTAAAACAAAACTGAACTTGAATTTTTCGTTTGAAATTCAATAAAAAACAATCAAACATCAACAATCAGTATTGACCCCATCAAAATTCTCCAAAAATTTTCCAAGCTATGAGGATAGTTTGATAACTTTGGAATTATCTTCTGTAAGTTCCTTGTGGCATTACTTATTCTTTTTTCTTATTCTTTTGGAAATCAAACCACAATAATGTTTTTTATTTTTTATTTCGACGTTTCGGTAGCGTTCCAGCTACCGTTGTCAGGATTAACTAGCAATAAAATTGATAAAATAATTTTTGGTCCCTATCTGACACAACGAAAAAATATGACAACTAGACAATCAATAATATTTTGAAGTTTAAGACTACAAAACTTTGTTGTCAAATTTTATTAAGGTCCATTCATAGTAGATCACACAACTGGTAAAATGTGAAATAAAATATTTTATTTTATGACATTCTAACGATATGATAGTCTACTAGAAATGGAATCCAGTGAAGTGCACATTCCAGGAACGGTTTGGTTTTTTTTTTTTTTTTTATTGGGATAACGCTTTTTTTAGCTTATTTTGGAAATGTTGTTAATAATACGCGTTTGTTGTTACTTTTTTGTGTATGATCATTTTTGTTTTCAAAATATGTATAACTCACTTCACTGGATTCCATTTCTAGTATACTATCATATCGTTAGAATGTCATAAAATAAAATATTTTATTTCACATTTTACCAGATGTGTGATCTTCTATGAATGGACCTTAATAAAATTTGACATCAAAGTTTTGTAGTCTTAAACTTCAAAATATTATTGATTGTCCAGTTGTCATATTTTTTCGTTGTGTCAGATAGGGACCAAAAATTATTTTATCAATTTTATTGCTAGTTAATCTTGACAACGGTAGCTGGAACGCTACCGAAACGTCGAAATAAAAAATAAAAAACATTATTGTGGTTTGATTCCCAAAAGAATAAAAAAAAAGAACTTTGGAATTATTTGCAACTCCCAACTGATTGACTTTTCATTCATGTATCATACATTTTCATAATCCTCCTGTATAGGAGAACCCAACAATGCAATAATGCACCTATAGGGTGCTCCTTTAAAAAATTGGGAGGGGTGACCCTAAGTGGGTGGGAGTTAAAGTTATAACGTCTAAATATGAACAAAAAGACGCCCCCCTTTATATGATTTTTGACGTGGTTTTTCATTTTTTATAATAGTCTATTTAAATCCTCATTGTTCGAATAAATATTGATCACACAAATAATAGGAGTGAAAGAAGGGAATATAATTAGCTGATTGAGCGTTATTTTTTCCGCAAAAAACAATTATCGAAAACATGGAAAGGATTGATAAATACTGCGAACAATATCCTGAAATACTCCCATTATTTCTTAATTGCTCACACAACCCTATCATAGTGTCACAAAAAAACATTCGATGACTGACTCGATGTGTTGACGACAAAGTAGAATATTCTGTATGGAACAATTCCTTTCACACAAAAGTAGAAAAGTGACTCCTAGCTTTGGCTAGCAGCAATCCAGCAACCACAATATCTAGTCAAATATCGCTCAGTATTGTTCCCTCCAAGTTTTGTTGGCAATAATGGATTCCTTCCTGCAATTTATCCATAGCCCATGGAATCTGTTCCCAGTATATTGTTCTAATTGGTTGTGTTTAATCAGATGAACTCAGATTCCCACTTGAGCAAGAAAGTCTCAACTCATTTAGAACCAAGGGCTGATTTTTACCAAAAATCAAGTGAAAAGTGGATTACAGTGTAATGTTTTCCTAATTTATTTAAACAGCTTTTACCGTGGGATGAAGTTATACGCTCATTATGGCTAATTAGTATTGGTTTATTGAAGAAACACTCACACACTATAATAAACTTAATTTATATACACACTACTCAATGTCTACTAATTTAACTACACTCAGTATGATAATTGTCGTAATTTATGTTTAACACATAAATATTGCACTATTTATATTCACTCATTCACTATCTGTTCATTCACTGTATACTGAACTTGTTTACTGAGTCACTGGTTACTGAAAACTGTTCGACTCACTCAAAAACCCGCGTATATATAGTATTTCGCAACTCTAGAACCTTCTTGAATCTACCACCTTCTGCGTATGCGAAGTCTCCAGAACAATCTGGAATAAACCATCGCAATACTCTGTTGTGGAATCTTCTAGAAAGTTCGCACTCGTCAAAATTAATAGTTCACGACAGAACCGGCTTCTGAATTACTGAGCTCGTAACAATAGTATTAAATTAAATGAGTACATGAAACGCTCTTGGACTAACTTGAAACAATTATCCGATACAACGACACAATTATTATCAAACAAGAAAGCATTAATGCTTCTGAAACAACAGTTTTAAATGGTGAGAACAATACGGATGCAATAGTTGATAATAAAACACTTATATGAAGTAATTATATACTTTTCTCTTAGTTTATTTAAAATATATTCATTATTTAAACTTCGGTCAGCCCAGCTGAACATGTTGAAGTTCACTTTAATAATATGTTTATTTTAATTGTGAATGTGATAAATAAACTATGTAAATTTATGCTCACTAATACTTTTATATTATTGTGGATCAACAGATCTATCCAATATTATAAAAGTGTTAATTAGGCTATTTCTTGAATGATCTACTAAACCATACGAGGGTCATTACGGTGGCAATAACAAGACTTGGGTGCAGAAATATTGTACAGAAAATCATTCTAAATATAAAGATTTTCAGTTACAAAGCAAGTAATGAGAATAGTCCTGAAATAGCAGCAGCAGTTTGGTGTGATAAAAGAAAAAAGGTCATTTGGAAAGAGTAGAACAAGTTTGGACACTGAGTGAAGTAAACTTATTAAAAAATCTATGATTAACGTGGCGTGGTTCTAATGGATACAAGCGCGAACACTTATGATAATAACTATTATTATTTGTTATTAATCAATAGTTATAATAAATTTGCCTTTACGGGCTAAAGCATGGCAATCTGCTCAAAAAAATAAATCACGGCCAATTTCTACATCTGGTTTGTGCCAAACTTTCCTCCGAGTTTTTTAAAAACGATTTAATCTTAAAAAGAATTCTATTACACAGATGGTTAGTATCCCCTTAAACTACTAGAAATAAACGTCTTTTTCAATTTGGCGCAGCCCAAACGCCGCGCTATTTAATATAATAGCTATGGTTATCGTTGCTGGAGAGCGTTCAACAGAATGAAACGAGCAACAATCCGAAATAGACCAAAAAAAAACAGAAAAACTTAAAAGCAGATTGTAACTAATACTACTAGACATTATTTATGAAGCTGTCCTTTCAAATTAGTGTCTCAGTTTCACGAGACCACCGAAATAGAGATTTAGTCGCACGTTGAATGCTAGCTGTGCCAAAAATTTCCTGAAAGAATTTATTAGCCGAGATTGAATCTTAGATTTATTTCGTTTTGGGATATGGAACTGTTATAGTGGTTGATGCATATAGTGTACGATATTTTGCTTTATATTTTTCGGGAGATGGTGGACTTGTCCCAACTTTGGTTTGAGACAGGCACGTGGCAAACGGGGCAGTTGAATTTTGTTAAACAAGCTTTAAGGCTTTGTCTATAACATGATATTAAAATAAATCACACACAAACAAAACAAAATGTTTTAAGTATTTCTTAACAATAATTGAACCTTTATATTGATCGAAATTATTGTGTGCATTTATGAAACCACTATACAGGGTGTCCCAGGACGAGTTAAAACTATCTGTATATGGCAAAATACTTATAGTAAAATCATGAAAATTTCTACGTTTGGGTCTTCGGATACGATCTTTTTAACTAAAATATTTTTAAAGATGGCAGATTTCCGGTTCTACCGGAAGTTGACTGCAACTTTGTTATTTTGAATAGAACACCCTGTATATTAATACATTTTTGAAATCTACGTAAAATTTTAGTATAGTTTCGTAAACTTTTTTCGAGAAATGCATACTTTTTGAGTTATTGATTTTTTTGTAAAAAATTTGACCGCTGCAGACCCTTGTAAATTATTTTTTTACGAGGATACTCTCAAAGATATGAAAATGGTTTCTGTTCGGTTGCTTTTAGCAGGGTCAGACGTATTTGAATCTATGTTAAAGAATCTTTCATTTTATACAGGGTGAGTATAAAAAGTGTTCAAAGTTTAACTTCATGAATATCAAATTTCTTTATTTTCTTAGATAGAACCACCCGGTTTTTTCCATTTTAATGCATTCAGTGGTGAAAAATAAGCCAAATTCATGTATACTTTCCTATACCTAAACCTTACTGTTATCCAGATATTGAATGTTTTCTGTAAATTTTGAGAGATGCAGGTGTGGTGTTGATACAAGCACTAAGAAATAAAAAAGATTATGTAAATTTGCTTTCAATACATGGTAAATATGGCAAAGTTGTTACAAGAACATATGTGCTTTATTTGCAGTAAGATATCCTGCATCTCTAAAAATTTACAGAAAACATTTAATATCTGGATAACGGTAAGGTTTAGGTATAGTATACATGAATTTGCCTTATTTTTCACCCCTGAATGCATTAAAATAAAAAAAAACGGGTGGTTCTATTTGAAAAAATAATGAAATTTGATATTTATGAAGTTAAACTTTGAACACTTTCTTTACACACCCTGTATAAAATGAAAAATTTTTCAACATAGATTCAAATAGGTCTGACCTTGCTTAAGGCAACCGAACAGAAACCATTTTCATATTTTCAAGGGTATCCTCTGAAAAAATTGATTTGTAAGGGTCTGCAACCATCAAATTTTTTACAAAAAAATTAATAACTCAAAAAAATATGCTTTTTTCGAAAAAAGTTTTCAGACTAAAGTATACTAAAATTTTACATAGATTTTAAAAATGTATTAATATACAGGGTGTTGCATTCAAAATAACAAAGTTACAGTCAACTTTTGGTAGAACCGGAAGTCTGCCATCTTTGAAAATATTTTAGTTAAAAAGTTCCTATCCATAAACCGAAACGTAGAAATTTTCATGATTTTACTATAGGTATTTTGCCATATACAGATAGTTTTAACTCGTCGTGAAACACCCTGTACAAGTAAAACTTTTTTTCCTGTTTACTTCTTTCATTCTAATTTCTTTCAATTGTAAATATAAAATAAACAGCAATTTTTATGAAGTATGGGATTATTTTAATATATTTATATATTATATATTTTCCGTTGATTTCTATTTAATTAATTTTTTAATATTCGAAAAAATACTGGCAACTAAATATTGGAACATGCTTCGCTGTTCCTCACATTTCTTGAGTTTTATGAGCCTCACTCGAAAGAGGCAATGGAATGAAAACACACCAGTGAGTGTGTTGTCAACATAGATTGTCACGCGTCATTCGAGTATTGATAATAATATTGATATTGATAAAAAAGTAAATGGGTATTGTCAGTTACATTACGAGTAAAATAGAATAATGGTACGTGGAAAATCTACTGATCCAAAAGCAAGAAATTATTATGCATCAATAGGTACCTTAAAGGGGAAAAAATGCGCAAAATTTCCAGTGAGCAGCAGCTACTGTTTTGGAAATAATTAAAAAATATGGTGAAACGGACGGTATTGATGTGAGCGGTAAACGCTCGGGACAACCAAAAGCTGTTCCCATAGGAGTATAGTGCATTTAAATAGAATATGTAAGTCAGGAAGGAGAAATACATTGCGAGAAGTTACTGCAAGGTGGAATAAAGAAACTGGGATGAATGTTCGACGATTGTATCATTGTTCAAGAATAGACGTCTAGATGTAATTTGGTCATTGATAATAATATTCTCCTTATTCAAATTACATGGCTATACCACTATACCAACTCAACTCAAACCTAACCCAACCTAGAGACACTAAAAGTGTTGGTCGGTCAGATACTTCATTCCGTCTATGCATGATACGGATTTTGATAGTAAGGACTACATAATCGCCGTAAATCCAAGTTTAGATTTAACAAAACTTCTTTTGCGTGAGTTATAAAAGTAAAAATTGGCGATCCTTTCTAAATAATAAGATCCCATGGACATTATCCGTTCATTTGGAAATATATAAATTTGAATTTTAAAGTAAATTCCAGCAATTTGGTTTGGTTTGTTATTCGGATGTTTATTTCTGCTCTGTCTACATCAAAATAGAGTTAATCAAAATGAAAAATAGAGCTGCCTGAAGATTTATTCATTACGATCGTTTCTTGAGCTAAGAGTTACTTTAGGTTCCATTGTAAGCGCAATATTAGAAGTTCGGTGAACTAATAACATTTTGAGAACGCGTAGCTATAAATAACTCACAACTAGTCTTATACAATTATTTTCTTGGAGAGTTCGTATATAACTTTCTAAACTGTAGCGATGCTGAAAGATGTCTGGATTTCCCCAGTGGCACTCATGAGCGCTACTGAGGTATTTTCGGCAAGGGAAATAATATATAGGTATACCTTTGGCAGGTACATTCTTGATGGATAATGAATTTATCAACTTTGCGGAACTTCTATCAATTTTTAAATAGGGTTATTTGGATTTGGGAATTCATTTGTTCATCTGATTCTTTTTTGTTTTATACAGTGCCGTTTAGGGTGAGCCTTCGAGCAATGAACATTCTAGAATAGTAGATAGAGGTATTATCTAAAGCTTATTTTCAAAATTTGATGTAATATGGTGAGATTTACTTTATTTCCTTGGAATTAACTGTCTGTTATGCATAAACAAGAATCTATTTTTAGTTGTACTCTGTGATACTTTTTCAACGTTTAATTTGAAGCAAATGGAAAAACTCTATTCACTTTTTCTGATTAGTTCAACAGCAAGATCACTCATGAAAATGAATAGGCACAGTGTTGTAGTAGGTAACAAACATATTCTTTGTATATGTCCACACTGTACTAATTTAAATCAACCTGTGAAACGGTAAGGGAAATCCGTGAATTGGGAAAAAGAGTATTTCATTAAAAAAGAACTGGTGCTGACATCATCACCCTGTATGATAGATTATCCTTTCGAAAAATAGAACATTGACTTAAAATATCGACCACCTTTTTTTAAATAATAATAAATGAATGCATTACGTTATAGATACACTGTATTTTTAATTCTCGCTCCACCATTCTGCTCGAAATCGTTTACAAATAAATTGGTGGGTCCGCAGGCGCGTATTCGCCATAATTTTAGAAACTAACTGAATTGGTGAAAGCTCCATAACGCCAATGATCTGATTTTAACAAAACATAAAATATTTTTGTCATTGCTACCATTCGAAGCGAAAATATTTGATTGATTCATCTCAAAACTTATCAATCTTGAATTGAATTAAATAATTTTGACAAATTCACCCGCTTTTACTCCTCCATACAGCTTCTTGAGTACAGTAAAACCTCTGAATAGCGGACAGCTAGGGGGAATTTTTTTTTGTCCGTTATTGGGAGGTGTCCGTTATTAAGAGGTTTAACAATTTTAATATAAAGGAAGTTCGATTAATGTCTTGCAAATTAAAGTTATCCAAAATTCCTTAAATCGGTTTAGTAATATAAACCTTTAAAGTCTTTGATTTTTGAAAAATTGAAAAATAAAAATATTTTTTACAGTAAATACAAAAATGTAAAATTAATAAAAACGATAGGAAGTTTTATTAATCCTTTCTGTACAAATTTTTAGTAATAAGCATTTTCACACATAGATAAGAATAAAAAACTGCCACTTATAAAATTTATTTTATTTGAAAAAATTATAAAATACAATAATTATGTACATATGATGTGAATTATCTTTTAAAAAAATCTAATATTGTAGTCTGCTTCATATTCTTTAGTTTGTTTTCGAAAAAGTCGTGTTCACAATTTATCAAAATCTCTGATATTTTTGTGTAAGCGCTCACATTGTTACTTACAAAAAAGAATTTTTCTAGATCCCTTAAATTATCACATGCTTCACTAAGGCTGGAAATTTTAGAAGCTTGTTGTTCGTCACTAATTTCTTCAATATCAGACTGTTCATCACTGTTCGCCAGGAAGTCCTCAACACATTTAGAAATTGAAAAATCGGAATCTTCAGTGGTTAGTTCTTCATCTATAGAAGAATATCCGTTGAAATCCAAACCCATTTCAGTTGGTATTAAAGTGGATAGGTCGGTGAAATTATTTTCAAATTCTTCTTGGCCATCATCAGTTGGGTCTCCAGCTTTTTTAAATCCAGCCTTTGAAAAACAGTTTACTATTGTTTTTGCCGTAACTTTTCCCCAAGCTGCCACTATCCATATTAAAGCATTTGCAACTGTTATGCTTTTTTCTATTTTCTCTAGAGATGGCTCGGATTCCATAAGCATAAGTAATCTTTTGACTAAAAATCTTCGATATATAATTTTGAAATTTTGTATAATTCCCTGATCTAGAGGCTGGCTGGCACATGTAGTATTCGGCGGTAAAAAAATCAGTTTAATATTTTTAAGGACTATATTGTTAGGATGGGAAGTTGCATTATCTAAAAACAATAGTATATTTCTCTTTTGTTTTTCCATTTTTTTGTCAAACTTATGTAACCATGAACTCATTATGTTTTCGTTCATCCAAGCTTTTTTACTAGACGTCCATTCCAAAGGTAACTTATTGATATGTTCTCCTTTGAAACATCTCGGGTTTTTTGCTTTACCTATTACTAAAGGTTCTTCTTTTTCACCAGCCATACTAGTACAAAATAAAATTGTTAATCGGTCTTTAGCAGCTTTTCCTCCAGCACAGTTGTCAGTTTTTAGAGCAAATGTTTTTGTAGGTAATGCTCTATAAAATAATCCCGTTTCGTCAATATTGTAAACATCTTCTGCAGAATAGTCTTCCAAGATTTTATTTAATTTGATTTTCCAGTTTTCAACCTCTTGTGAATTGATGTGTGCAGACTCGCCACAAACAGACTTAAACGTGATATTGTGTCTTTTGCAAAATTTTTCCAACCATCCATTTGATGCTTTGAAAATGTCACACTTTAATTCTTTTGCAACTTCTAGTGCCTTTTCTTTAATTAATGGCCCAGACAAAGGAATCTTCTTATTTCGTACTTTGGAAAACCACTCAAAAACAATCTGATCCACAGCAAGTCCCTCAGTTTTAGGGAATTTCCGTTTAACTTCGTCATTACTAGAACCATCAACAAAAGACTTTAAAAATTCATTTTTGTTTCTTAGAATTTCGCTAATATGTGTTTTTCCAACACCATATTTTTCGGCTAGTTTCCTAACACTTAATTTATATTTATCACTCGTATGGATAATTTCTACCTTATCCTTTAAAGATAAACGTTTTCTTTTTTCGTTTGGCAAGTTGTGTTAACAATAACTAAACTTCAACTAAATAGTGTAAATAGACTGACCAAATTATTTGAGAAGCAATAAAATTTGTAAATAATATCAAGTAACAAGTACATATTTTCATAAACATCTTACCTATCATGGGAAAACCCATAAACCAAACCCACCCTATCTTAAGCTTGAAACAAGAAACCAGTCAACCGGAAACATTTTTATACCTGACCTTTTGCAAAAATATATAAAGGTATCCGTACACGTAGGTAGATTACAAATTCTTAAATTTCGTTGAAATATGGAAAGGTGTCCGTACATGGAGGTAATTTTTAAAGAAATAATATCTTTTGGTAACTAATTTGTATGTCCGCGTCCGTAATATAGAGGGTCCGCTATTGAGAGGGTCGTTTATACACAAATGGGCATTGCAGCATTCCGGACATGTGTTTTTGTCCGTTACATAGAGGTGTCCGCTATATAGAGGTGTCCAAAAATAGAGGTTTTACTGTATAATACAGTAAAACATTTATTTTTGAGCATCTCTATGTAACCGACAAAAACACTGTTCGGAATGCTACAATGATGATATCTTGTCCGTTCTCTGAAAACAATATCTCACAATTTATTTTGTTCATACTCTAATAATCTTTCTACATCTAATAAAGAACGAATTTAAGCTTTCCTAGCAAACATCGACTCTGCATGGGGGTCAGAATATGTGAATTCAGAAAATAGTTCTACTCACAGTAGTTTTTTTATTTGCCTAATCTATTCTCAACTATCTAATTTGAGGAATATCTAACAAAAATCAATTGAACACCAGACATAACATTTCAATAATAGTATAATATTCCATAAATTTCTCATGTCTCAAGTCGCAACTCTAGATTAAACAAATCTAGAGCTTATTCTGTACTTATTATAATAATAAATAATTGGCCAAATTTCATGACGAAGTTGCTTCTAAAGAATATCTTGGAATAGAGTATACTTGTTACTGAATTTTACTTACAATTTTATTGCTTCTTAAATAATTTGGTCAGTCTATTCAGTTAACGTCTAGTAAAAAAGCTTGGATGAAAACAAAATGAACTTATGATAAGTTTAACAAGAGAATGGGAGAACAAAAGAGAAATATACTGTTGTTCTCAGAGAACATACCATTTTCTATCGTAATAATGTAGTCCTTAAAAATATATTAAACTGGTTATTGTAACGCCGCATACTAGGTACATGTGCTAGCCAGCCTCTAGGTCGGGTAATTATAAAAAATTTCTAAATTTCATATCGAGGATTTTTATTCAAAAGATTACTTATAAGAATGGATTCCGAGCCATCTCTAGAGAAAATAAAAAAAAATGTATAACAGTTGCAAATTGTAATGAATGTATCGTCGACAGATACTTGGTACATAGGAGGTGTGGAAGGGCCTCTGAATAGGTGGTGCTGCTGGTCACTCGGTAGGTTATCTTACAGGAATAAAACAACTACCTGTAGCACTGAGACACGTTCTGTTTATTACTTTAACTTACTATTATACATCGAACTACTTATTACTAACACTAATATTAATAGTAATGTTAATCATAATTATAATGAGAATCGATAATTAGAATGCCCCTTAAAACACTATCGTTAGCATATTTATACGACGAGCCAAGTTCATCATAAGTAAATATAAATGATACTATTTATGTTGGTTTCACGCTCTGAACTTGACTTCGTACGTGCAACCTTCCTAATTCTTATTTATATAACGATTCATGATTTATTGGAATTAGCTTCAAGGGAATTTATGTCTTTTAATTAAATATTATTAAAACTTATTGTTTTGACCAAAAGGCATCACAAAATGCCTTACTATGGATAGCGGCAAAAACAATTGTAAACTGTCCAAAGGCTGGATTTAAAAAAGCTGGGGATAATACCCAAGAAGAATTTGAGAATAAACTCACTGACTAATCCAGTTTAATACCAACTGAAATTGGTTTGCATTGCAACCGATTTTTTTTTCATGGATTTCTATTTCTTATTTCGAGGACTTCGTAACAAACAGTGACAAACAATCTGATATTGAAGAAATAGGTGACGAACAACAAGCTCCTTAGGGTTCCTGAAAAATTCTTTTTTGTAAATAACAGTGAGCTCAAAAATACTAGAGATTTTGATGGATTCTGAACATGAATTTTTCGAGAACAAACTAAGAAATATAAAGCAGTTGACATTATAAGATTTTTCAAAAGGTACCTAATTGACATCACATATTATGTAGGTACATAATCATATTTTATGATGTTTTCTAATAAATATTACAGTGAATGGCTTATCCTTATTTATGTTTGAAAATGCCTATTGCTATAAATTTGTACAGAAAGGATAAATTAACCTTCTGATCGATTTTTTTAATTTCACATTTTTTAAACTATTTAAGGAATATTTCTATTATTAAATTTTGACACTACATATTCGGCTAATGGAGTCTATCCCTGGTCATAAGCAAACAAAAAAAAAAAAATTTTGATACCGTGTATCTTAAATATCGAAGGTTCATATACTCGACCAATTTAAGGAATATTGAATTACTTCAATTTTCAAGGCATTAATCGAACTTTCTTTATATCAACCTATTTTAAAACCTCCCAATAACAGACAAAAAAATTCCCTCCAGCTGTTCACTATACCTATTAAGACGTTTTACTGTATCTCTTGAATATTATCATCAAATGTATATAAAGAGCATGTACACCGTACGTAAAACGTCTTTCAACCATCTTGCTTAGCTGTAACTTTTCCACCTAAACATTTGAGAATTTCCATTTTAGTTCAGTAAGGAGAACAATAATATTATGAGATTTTCGTGACGATTATTATATTGGCGCCCATGTCGGAAAAGAGACTTACCGCACGAATTGCATAAATTACATATTTCATTTTATAATCCAACGAAAAGGAAAAAAGAAAATTTTTGTTGTGGAAACGAAATAGTGGAGGAGCTGAAGAAGAGTTGCACTTATTAAAGGACCGAAACAGTTTTGGGGTATAGGTAATATTGGGAGGAATAGAGAGAACCGAAAAAACGAGAATATCGGATCATTAGTAATATTATTTTTTCCCACATTGATGTGAAAATGGCAAATTTTAATATTATCATGCGTGATTGTAACCACTTTTTTTTATTTTCTCCAAACCTTTCTTGATAGTTTTCGATTTTTCTTCTCGGATCAACTGTAAAACTTTCTTGTCGAATTCCGGAAATATTTTTTAGTCTGATAGTTTTCTTCAATTCAAATACACTAAATTAATTCAATCGTTATTAAAATACAGAAACATTGTGTCCATATCTCTCCGCAGTGTCTATAAGATATTCCACTTAAATATTTTTGTCTGTACTACTTCCAAGAGTTGCGCTCTACTAATTTGAATTCGCTCATGAACTATCTCAGAAAAAAGAATTCGAAAAAATTACACCAATTTAATTCGAATACTATTTAGCTGCCGAAGCGCTTATTTCACTTGCCAAATTTCGGTTCATTTGGTGTTACAGTCATCGAATTTTGTGTTGAGGTTTTGTCAGATACTTTGTATAGTTTTATGATTCCTCCTTTGAGATTGACCAACTTTTTAAACCTTTTTTTACACTTTACTATGTATGGATTCCAGGACACACTGGAATAGAAGGAAATGAAATAGCAGATGAACTAGCAAAGAGGGGGACTGAAATACCTTTCTGGGGGTCTAAACCCTTTTGCGGAATCAGCCCCAATGTAATATTGGAAGAAATAGGTGAAGCCGAAAAAAGAGAAGATCGGACCATCGGAAAGATCTGGTAGGGCTTATACAATCAAAGACTCTTCTGGGTGACTACAACCTGTTGAGATCAAATGAATGCATGTCAAAGTAAAACTGCACTAGGAGTTTTGACAGGGATCCTAACGGGACATTGTCGCCTGAATGGGCACCTGAAAAAGCTCAAAATAGTGGGGGAAGAATAATGCAGATTTTGTGGCATGGAAAAGGAACCTCCATCCACATACTTTCCAACTGCACAGCACTTCAGAATCCTAGAGCACAGCACCTGGGAGATTACTGGATAAAAGATGAACATTTACCTAAGTTGAAGCCTACAGACATCCTGAAATTCTTCCGGGAAATAGGACTAAAAGAACTTAGAAACTAAGTAGAAGTAAGGGGGCACAATAGATCTCCTAGGTCTCAGTGAATATCACCTCAAAATACATACATACATAAACCTTTTTAGTTACTGTATATACTAGTGATAAGCAGTTATCAGTTATACGAGAGTGACGCGAGAACGTTTTATATTTTTTAAATCTACATGGCAAATTTAGATGAGCTGCATCAGATAGTGCCAAAGAATGTTGAAACTTGTGTGGAGGATGATTTTTAACGCCAAGAACGGTGCTTCACCCTTTCAGGCAAGATCCCTTCAGTCTCAGTGATCGCTAGTTCCTAAAAATTCACAGATTTCTAAAGAAGCTGCTGGTGAACTTATAAACATTTGCAGCTCATACAGGAGCATAAGTTATGAACAAGTCTACTAAGGTAAAGAAGTAATACCTTTGTCAAGAATATGAGACATTTTTTTATACATATTAAAATACCACTTTGTTAGTTACCAAACTATCATCGGGCTGAATTTATACTCTTGTGTTGGGTTTTGTAATAATAAAATAATAACGTATACCTATGTGTGATCCACTAGGCCTGTATAAATGTTACCTATCTCTTAAAAAATCACCAATAATCTATATTAGAATATATTTTCATTAATTGGTATTATATTATTCAGCTTTTTTATCATCTTATGAAACTGATAAATCGTTAACCTCAATTATCATCCTTCATTCCACTTATGAATTCAATTTCACTGATTTTAAAAACTTGCCCACCAATTCGTTGTAAGCTCGGCAAAATTATTTCTAACTTTGCATCAACTGCTTGTACTACCTATGTCCACGCAACATAATCGTAAGCCTACGCTATCAAAATAAATTAACAAATGATCAAGAAAAACCAAACATATTTTAAAGGATGTTACGGTTTGAAGGCTTTGGCTGAAATAGAATCAAAAGATTCGTTAAGTAATTTGAATTAGTTTAATAAAATATTAATCTTCATAATAAAATAAATGTTACCTTCTTATTAATAAATTCCTACAAACATTGAAGAAAAGAAATTAATGTGAATTTTCTTAGCAAGTATATAAATTTTAATTTTGGAAATGTACCATTAAGATATTTTCAATTTTAGTTAGTTCAGTAGAAGGATGGCTTTTCCTCTTTCTTGTCATGAGATAAAATGATAAAGACAAAATAAAAATTACAGAAAGAATACTGTCTTCATTGATATTATATTAATTGTTTACTTAGTTAAGTTGGTTAGATTTCAATTGTCAAAGGACAATGTCAAATGAAAAACAGGTTTAAAGTCAGTATTTGTCCTTCTAGTGCCAGGTTGGCCACAACCTGACAAATACAGCGAATGGCTTGTTTGAACATCACAGGAGCCATGAGAACAACACCAGCTGCAGCAATGGAACTAATTACTGGTCTGACCCCTCTGGACCTACACGTCAAGGAGGTAGCGTTAATGGCCATGGTACGATGCTGCAGATGCAATACGCATATATACAGATGGTTCAAAAATGAAAGAAGGCTCAGGCTGTGGAATTTACTCGAGAGCACTGAGCCTCAAGATTAAGTGGGGAATGGGAAACAATACCAGCGTGGTTCAAACAGAACTGGCTGGTATCTCAGTTGCCACAAAAGAACTAACCAGAAGAGGAATTTCTGGCAAAACCATAATAATATGCACTGATAGTAGACAAGCCCTATTAACCTTGAACAGACAACGTGTTATATTGAGGCTAGTACTAGAGTGCCACCAAGATTTAGCTGACGTCTCGGCAGATAACAACATTATCCTGAGGTGGGTTAAAGGGCACGACAGGAGTAAAGGAAATCGCATTGCTGATTATACGGCCTAACGACTGTGACAATTGCGGAACTAGCCAAACGTTACACCCATGCTCAATCCCTTAAGAGATGGGATGAAATCAAAGGATACAGTTTTGCCAGGATCACCCTGGGCGACCCTCGGAAGCTGGCGCCGAAGAAATATTTGGCGATGACCAGGAAAAACCTACGTTTAACAGTGGGATTTCTGACTGGTCACTGTCAACTAAGTAAACACCTCCATACTATGGGGCTAGTGGACACACCTCTATGCAGGATGTGTGAACAGGAAGATGAAACTGTCAGGCATGTCTTATGCGAGTGTCCGGAGTTATCGTCAATAAGAGAGTGTGTGTTCGGTGAGTCTTGGCCTACACCTGCCGATATAAAGGAGATGTCTCCCAGTGACCTGTCCACCTTCCTGAGAAGGACAGGATGGACAATGACCTAGGAGGACAACTCCTCGGGAGGATGTACAATGGGTCACATGTGGCCTAAGTGCTGTGAGCCTACACACTCACCCTCCCTACTCTACAGATACAGATACAGAACCAGTGATCAAATTATGTGGTCAATTAATTTCAACTGGTTGTAATTAACAAGATTATAAATATTTGTAAACTTGCCTAAGGATTTGACTTAAAAATCGAAGGTACAAAGGATGTCAATGTAAGAACTTCCTGTTTCGTTCTCTTTTGTTTTTTTGGATTAGCTTGGTGATATGAAGCATGTGCTTAATTTTTCTCAAATTTGAGGATTTATAAATAAAGCTAAAAGGAAGTTAGATCTGAAACATAATAATCAATTAGTTGATTTACACTCTTCAAGAGGATTTAACCAGGTCTTACCTGTAAACTCAAATAGAGGCCGAACTTACATCTACAGGTAAGTCTTTTCATTTTACGCAGTCCTTATAAAAGTACCAATAAACATACAGGCATAATTTAATTTAATCAACAATTACTCTATCTTAGGCCTCTTCCTGTATATATAATTGTTAATTTTCTCTTACTTCTTTGATTGTTAACTGCTGGCTTTCTCACCTGGATTTTCAAAGACAAGTCATCTTGGCTTCATCTAGTTTATAAGATTACCCGGCTACACTAGTCAATTAGATATCATCCACCAACACTACACAAGCACAAATAACAACAGTCACCCAGACTTCATCCCATTAGATAGTACACCTGGCTTTTAATACCGAGTAACTACAAAAGGGGTAAAACGAGGTAGGATCTAAGCATGTTTTCCTAAATTCTCTTCGTACTGCTTCCAGTAGCAATCTAAATTCTAATAGTTAAGATATAAAATTGATATCAGACTGTGGCAAAGAGGTTGAAGTAGGACTCTCGGGTCTAGCATACTTCCAGATTAGGTAAAAAAAAATTTCATGGGGATGTGTTTGTGGATGATTATTTTTTATTTCAAAATAAATCCAAATTTTATTCTGTAAAATATACATACGCCAAATAACAAAATTTTATTCCTATTCCTAAAGCCACAATAGCGATATTTTTATTCATTAAATAATCAAATTTTTGATAACATTTTTTTTGCATAACTTTATAAAAAAAATAGTTATCAAAATGAAATTTTGGGTGTATTCGTGAAAAATTGAACTTGATTCCAAATAAAAAAAAAATTACACAACTATTTCAAAAAGTTAGCCCCAACCCCTCCCTTAGATGGGGGGATGTTTGATTTATGTTCAATCAAAAATAATCATCCACAAATACATCCCCATGAAAATTTTTTTTTACCTAATCTGGAAGTATGCTAGACCCGAGAGTCCTACATCAACCTTACAAAGATACAACTTATTGAACTTATGGTCACTTCTCTACTGTCATTTCTCTTCATATATATAAAATTAATACCAATCTGTGGCAAAGATACAACTTATTGTCACTTCTCTACTGTCATTTGTCTTCAGTTATATTGTAATTATTTATGTAAACCAAAAGTATATATATATATATATATATAAAACTGAAAGATGGGTGTGGAAAAGGTATAGGTATTTCAACCACTACGCAAGAGATTTGTCTTGTTGTACATAGATGGCCGACCAAACTTTGCTGGTCTTTCTACCACCAAATCCACTCATGTCTTAATGACAACTAATGATATAAAATCAAAAAAAGATAGTTGCGTCGATATCTAATTTATTCAGTTCGCATCCTGAGACAGCTGTTTCGA